>JAYMFT010231881.1:0-11180 GCA_038088735.1 Panulirus argus
ATTTACTCGAGTTGAATTTCATCAGCCATGCATCAGGCCAGCTTTGGAATTTATCCAGGTCCCCTTGTGAGTTCATGCAGTCCTCCTCATTCTATACCTCCTTCATTGACTTTTTTGGCATCATCCACAAACACGTTCGGATCTGAGCTGTCTTTGTGTGTGTGTGTGTGTGTGTAACAACAGAGAATACCCGATAAAGACATTGGTGTTATATCAAGGCAAAAGGTGTTCTCCGACGCTGACATCTGTAGTGGAGTCATCCTCGTACTTCCATCGAATAAGGAGAGAGAGAGAGAGAGAGAGAGAGAGAGAGAGAGAGAGAGAGAGTTGTCGTATAATATAAAGAAACTATGGTCTAAGATCAAAGTTTTTTAATTGGCAAATTTGGTTTGTGAAGTAGTCCTACATTGTGTTGAAAGTAGCGGCGCAAGTGCATGTAAAACGACGACCAGCAGAGGTTATCGATGCTGCGCGTGTCTGGTAATCGTTGGTCTTGCACGCCGTCTATGTACTGACCGTAGTGCCTGTGTAAGGCCCCGTCCGTGGTCCGAGTATGGTTGCCGTGCGTGGCTCCAGGACAGGACGTCCCTCTCCCAAGAGCTGGGAAACTGTAGGAAGGTCGTTAATTTGGCCGCTGTGCAAGCCCGCGTACGTACGTGGCTGGGGTACAGTACTGTACAGTGGTGGGGGTCAGGAACCCTGCCTGGGTTATATTAATCGCAGTGGAAGCTGTACAGGGAGGACATTGATTGTGGAGAGGGGAGGAGGTAAATTTTCATATCGAGGTGCGTTGGTAATGTTTGCTGGAGGGGTGAGGGTAGGAAAATATTCCCAGTGTGGGGAGAGGGGGAGACACTGTAAGTGATGAGACCCCATAAGTGGTAAAAGCGGGAAGGAAATGGGGCTTTGTGTGGTGTGTGGCAAGGGGGAGGGGTGATCGTGTGTGTGTGGATGCGTGTGTGGTAGGAGGGAAGGAGACAACGAGGAACAGAAGGGTCAAGATTGTGGGAGTGAGGATCACTGTGTGCGGGACGGCCGGTAGAGAGGAGCACGGGTGCTATCAAATGTAAACAAACCTGGAGGGAGAGAAGCCCATCACAGTGAGAAGCTGTGTGACCTGGAGCGTCCCGCAGCAGGGGTAGTGCAGGCCAGGCGGGCAGGGCACGGGTGCAGGCCATCACAGTGAGAAGCTGTGTGACCTGCAGCGGCGCCCGGTACGGGGTAATGCAGGCCAGGATGAACAAGAGTGTTGGCCATCACACATGCACAGGTTTTTAGTGAAAGTTTACGTGATTTTTTTTTTCCGGGGGGAAACTGATGCTATTTCAGGGGTGATGACTGGTTGGAAGGGGAGGGAATGGTTTTTGTGCGACACAGCTAATGCACTCCATATATACTGTAGCTGTCTGTTCCTGTGCTGTTTGTCTGTCTTTCTGCCACAGTTTAATCTTTTGTGTTTATGTGCATCGTTGTGTTGACCTTTGTCCATGTTCATCTGTTTACGTGCTTGTAGTATTTTGAATTTTGTAAAGTGCTTACCAGACTTCACCTGATAGGTTTAAGGAACCTTTAGGTACAGTATAGAAATATTTCTGTATTGTGGTAAATCTTTACTTATGGCTCAGACCTGAACCTTTTTCTCTTAGCCTTTGTACTGACTTTGCTGTAAATTTCAGAAAATCATCTTTTGTTGAACTGTGGTCTTAGTTCGTGGTAACTGTGTGCTCAGAGCTTTGGTACTGTACCATGATTATAATGTGTAAGTCAAATTTCTTTTCCATACATTTGATTTTTGCCGGAAAAGCAATTAATCTGTTCAGCACTTGCTTGCTTGCCTTCCCTTAGGCGGTCGGCCGAGACGAGAATACAGAGACGTGTTCCATAGGCCCGGGAACTGGGCGATGGAAACTGAATTATGAAACAAGTTACATGGAAACTCCTTTTACAAGTGGGAGTCAGCATACTTCCCTAGGTATCTAGGGAAAAGCTGTTGTGGATGAAAGATGTTTTGTATTCTGATGCGCAATGACTCTTCAGTTGTCATCTTGGGGTAACGGGAGTTGAATTTTCTGGTGGCTGGTATCTTGGGGATGGCGGGAGTAACGCACAGTCATGCTCAGAGTGCAACACGACCCTTGAGCAGAGGGGGACAGTGCGACCCCTGAGCACGGCAGTACGACCCAGACTCTGAAAAGGAGCAGTTCAGAGGCTTACTCTCGTACAGTTCGTGCTGCCTGAGCCGCCGGGTGGGATTCACGGACGTGGGCAGTTGAACGACACGAGCGCAGGGACGGAGAGAACAGGTCATGAGTCATGAGGGGAGGGTTAATCTTGATGGCACTGAAAACTCGGTCATGACAGCGGATGGTGTTGTTGGACATGAGGCTGTAGTTTTCATACATTTTCCTGGTAGCGGGGTGGATGGGAAGCAGCCGATGTCGGTAGAACAGCTGACAGAGCACAGCTGGGTACAGGACAGCAGCACGTAAACGGGTGGGGCACGGCACAGTAGCCGTCTGTAGGGGAGAGGAGAGGCCGCACCGGAGACACCTGGTGAGCGGCCATAGCAGGGTCGCAGGACGGATGTGTAGCGATGGGCAGGGGAGGCGGGATGAGGATGTTGCATCTAGGAAGTTGTGAAAGGTGACTTGTTGGAGGATGGGAGTACAGGAGCGGTTTGTTGGAGTGAGGGTGTACTGGGGGAGGGATGTTGGGGTGAGGGTGTGCTTGAGAGGATGTGGGAGTGAGGGTGTGTGCTCGAGGGGATGTTGGAGTGAGGGCGTTGGAGGGCTGCTGGGCCGACGATGTGCAAGAGTGAGTTTAGTCTGAGGGGAAGGAGGGAGGGAGGGAGGTTGGAAGTAGCTGATATTCTACTGGTAATGTCGATACTGAAGTAGGTGGAGCAGGGATGATGATGATGATGATGACGGCGAGTGGATAATGGGGAGAGTCAGATGGATGATGTCTGGATGAGAGGGATGGGTTTCCTGTTGGAGAGTCATTGTACTTAGTGATAGGTTTGGTAGGCTGGCTCGCAAGGTATTTGGTTTCAAAGGAGCTGTTATTGTGTTAAGGGAATGACGCATTGGTTTAGATGGATGAGTTGTTTGACTGGGAGGACGAGACATTCGACAGAGTGCGACAGATTATTCAGTAGACTGTTCTTTTAAGAGGATTTGTTCTGCACTTGACAGGAAGAAATATGGTCCCGAGTCGTGCCAAGAACCGATCATGTAACTTCTCCCAGTGTTCCGTGAGGTAATCTATGAAGTAACTGCTCCTTTTAAGATGTTATATGATATGTGGATCATGTGTGTTGTGCGGTACACTACACGCAGAATGTGTGTGGCCGCTGGGCGTGGTCCCCTGTATATGACGGCTGGACGACATCACCGGAGGTTGCTTTGGTGTTTAGGCTTTACACCTGTCAAATGCCGGGGTCATTCTCGTCGTCAGCGTTGAGTTATAACCACGAGACGAATAATCTTCAACACTTTCTCCAGGCGTTGAAGACCACATAACAGTCACACTGTGGACACGGCCCACGTCACCGGCGTTGTAATGTGGTGTTTATATATAGTGGCCTGTGAGATGAGGAGAGGTGCCAAGGAGTGCTGTACAACCGATGGCTGAGTAATAGGAGGTCTTTATGGCTGATAAGGTGTCAGCCAGATTAGCTGCGGACGCTTCATAATCAGCTTTGCCCATCGCCCGCTGAGGTACTCGCTATGTGTGTGTGAAGTTGTTCATTCGCTGTTAGTCATATAAAAATCCACCTACGGTGAGTGGGTCTGGAGTGTGTGATGAGGATGTTTTCCACCGCAGTTACTTCCAGGAGTCACTAGTTGTTGTCAGGGTGTTGATGGCCGGTGCACTGTCCACAGCAGTTGACAGTCGTGTAACGAGAGGCAGGGGACGGGGCGGGCCAAGCTAGGTCTGGGCTCGCAAGATGAGCATGGGGTGCACTATATATTAACCGATTAAACTGGCACAAATCATATCACTGGGGTATGGGAGGGGAGTGAGTGTGGGTAGAGAGTTGACCGGAGGTGGGCAGTTGGTGGTGGTGGAGGTGGTCCAGGCAGCAGGGCTGAGGGTGAGAGGGGGAGGGGATAATTACAAGTTTTATTAGCCTCATTTGTAATGAGTTTGTAATTGATCAGGTCCCCCTTACCCACTGCTACCCTTATCCCCCACGTCTCTCATTCGACCTCTCGTGTTGCGGTTTTCCACTTCTTCCTCTTCCTCTCCCTTCTCATCCTACTCTTCTCATCTTTCTACATTTGCTCGTTTCCTCCATAATTCCGCCGCCCCTTCATGCTGCCTCTCTCCTCCCACTGCATAATTACAGTCGACCATAATCGTGGCCTCGCGTGTGTTATATCAATAACTGTATCTTTCGCTGCTGGAGTGGTATGTGACGCCATGGTAACCCAACTGCAGACTTTGCTACACCTGAGCTATGTAAACACCTGCTTCAACACCTGGTACCCGTTACCTGCACCTGGTTTGCGTCTCTGATTCGTTCTTGGTATCAGGCCTCAGGTTACAGGGCTCAATACTGCTTCGTTGTGTGGTTCTAAGTTATCCCAAGGACGAGGCGAGGGTTACAATAGTCGGTGCGTCAGTGGATGTGCTTGTGGTTCAGTTTGGTCGTCACGGGAGTACTACGGTGTTGAGTTGTCTCGCTCCGTGGTATTAGCGTTGGATGTATGTGGTCACTCTGATACAAGGGTGCGGGTTCACTAGAGGCTTCACGTTGCGATATTATTCCGGATGCAGGTTCTCGCTGTGGGTACGGTTTATGTGTGTTTGTGTATGTGTGTGTGTGTTTTCGGCGTTTCATAATTTTTTGCTTTTCGGAGGAGTTTTACGTTTCATAGATAAAACAGTATGTCAGGTTTTCCACCGATCTTAAGTGATGCAGTTGAATCTTTCGTGTGATGCTGGTATGAGTGAATAGGTAAGGCATTACCTTACACTGTACCACCCACGAATACTGCAGGAGTGGGGGGAGTAGAACGTACGTACCTACTGTATATCCACACGACTGTACGAGCCTTGGGTACGACACAGTTATACCCAGGGGAGTATTGTCGTGCTCATGGGTCGTTCCGTCGTGTCCAAAGACCGTACCGTCGTGCTGAAGGGGTTACCCTAGCAAGAATTTGTTTGTAAGACTTTCTGTTACTCTAAAGGAAGTGGATTGCAGTAACCCTCAGACTGTGTATGTAGTGGTCTAGTTGGGGGGATTTGTGTGTCGATGGGTGAGTCTGTCTCCTTTCAAAGGGAATTTCTGTGTTTTATTAGTTTCTTCTGTCTACTTAGGGTAGAAAGTAAGTGTAGTGAAGATGTACGTTATTAAGTATGTGGGTGTAGTGAAGATGATCTTCGATTTGACCCCTCCCCCCAAAAAAAAAAATGATGCAGCAAGCTCGATTCAAGGCCGGAAGCTTGCAGACAGGAACACTTAAGCTCTGCGGTGTCAACTGGTGTCGTCATAGCCCGTATCACCTTATGTCATCATCCTCTTCTACGTACCACCAACCTCCCCCTCCCCCCTTAACCCAATAGTGTCATGCCAGGTGATGACACCTATAAGGGTGCCATAATTGGCAGTAACTGGCACCGTTATCGCCAAGTTGTCATCAGCCACGACTCTTGTCATTTCAGCAGGTCGTGATGGAGAGTGGGGTGCCCTGTTATTAGGAGAGGGAGGGATGTTATCATTATCCTCCTGGCGCCATGGTTTTCTTGTTGACGATATGAGTGAGGACCCCGCGGGGGGTTCCCTGGTGGTTTTCTCTCTCTCTCTCTCTCTCTCTCTCTCTCTCTCTCTCTCTCTCTCTCTCTCTCTCTCTCTCTCAAACACACACATTTCCGTTCATTGGTTTCACTTTAAGTAATAAACGATTTGGGGTGCATACCGAACCTCTTGAGCGGGCCGTTTGTGCATTAGGGTAGGATAGGTTGACTGGGTGGTGGAGGTGGTGGCTGCATGACTGGTCGGCCAGTATCGTGCATGATCTGTAATACAGGACGGAGATCATTGCAGTCGCTTCGCTACACGTTGACGTCGACAGCCATTTTTTTTTCATCTGATATTGATTGACCTAGGTGTTGGTGGGGCTGTCACAGTTGGTTAATCTCCATGACGCACGAGTACGAACCCCCTGAGCATGTGATAGCCCGGCCTCTGACCCGAGACTCTTTGGTCAAGTCGGAGGTGCTGCTCCATGGTTGGTCTGACGGTGGAAGGTGGGGAGGTTGATTACACCTGTCATAGCAGGCGGCGGTACAACTGGTTCGGCACATCAGAAGCCTTTGGCAACACCAGACCTCCCTCCTCATCCATCCCATCTGTCTATTCTCCCAGCTGATCTTAGCCCTGAGAATCTCCAGTTACCTCAACCTCCCAGCTGATCCTAGCCTCAGCTCTCCACTAGCCTGTGTCCACCACCCAGCCGTATACCTAGCTGGGCCTAAGCTACACCGCCAAGCCGCCACTTCCCCTTCCCCCTTAGTTATGGTCCTAGCTTCTCCAGTCCACCCATCGATCCACCCGGCTGGTTCTAGGCTACCACACAGCCTGGCGCCCCGGCCAGGATCCTGAGTCTTGGGGGCGCTGGGCTGCAGGAGAGTGCTCCGCCGCCGTCACCATGCAGGCCAGAGATCCATCTCACATGGACTGGCCGTCTGGGGTTTGTTTATTGAAACAAGGGGCGAGGGGGGACTCGTCAGAGGGGGGCCCCCTCTATAAATAGCCCTCCCGGTGACGTCTGACTCCCCTCCCTCACTCCCTCCCTCCCGCCAACTCCCCTCACTTTACCCGTATACCCTCACTTCACCACCCACCGCCCTCTTCCTCACTTACGCCCCCCCCCCTCTCCCCTCCCTCTTCCCTCCTCACTTCACGCGCCTTCCTTCCCATTAACCCTGCCCTTCCGAACCATCCCACGCCTCCCTCACCACCACCACCGCTGCCATCACACCTTACCTCCCACCCCTTCGCAATATTTGCCTCGGTTTCCATTGTGTAACCGGTTAAGTCCCATTATTTACCCCGTTAAGTCTCATTACGTAATCTCTTACCTTCCACTAATTTGCACACTGAATTCCGTCACTTCATGTCTTACGTCACAGTATTAGGCCTGTTACACACACACACACACACACACACATTAACCGGTATAGTAGGGGCAGACACATGCTGAAAATATAGCTGTCTTGAATGAATGAAAAATATAGGACAGGCAAAAAGAACAGATTGGTTATAGCTCCTTTGATGATTGTGGACCTGACTCAGAAAGAGGGAAAGACGAAGGCAGGGGGGAAGTTCCACGGCTTCGCTGTTCATGGAAAGGAGGGGGAAGCATCGTAATGGTCATTCCTCGTATGGTTGGCCTACATACAGAATCTCTAGGAAGCAGCAGCCAGGTGCGTGCCACGGGTCCAACTCGGCCTCATTGGCAGGGACAGATGCGGACACCTCACGACAGTAGTGGCCAAGTTGATACCTGTAGAATAGGGGAGGAAACAGTAGCATAACGGCGGACGGAAAGGGATGGT
This sequence comes from Panulirus argus, assembly GCA_038088735.1. Classification (NCBI taxonomy): domain Eukaryota; kingdom Metazoa; phylum Arthropoda; class Malacostraca; order Decapoda; family Palinuridae; genus Panulirus; species Panulirus argus. Next base: position 7,570 of record JAYMFT010231881.1, read on the forward strand.
CAGAGATGATAGCTAGAGAACTGATGAAACGGAAGGCTATTGATGTTTCCCTGTGGCAATAGATTGTTGGAGGAAGAGCCACGGGAGATATGCGAGCAGTGCTCCATACTAGGTCGAATAAAACCCCTGTAAAAATAAAGCATCTGCGCTCCTCACAAGAAACATTATTCTCGACACAAATATAGCACTCCATGTGTTGGGAGGAGGATTTTGTAACGTTGATGATGTCTGGTTTCCAGGGGAGAGTGGAGGACATGGGTATATCCAACATGTTGATGTTATTACAGGATTTAACTACCTTAGTATCTTTAGCTTCACGTCTCATTATTTTATTCTATTACTTAACCTGTAACATCTTATTATTGAAATAATTGCCAAACCTCTTATTCCCTATTATTTAACCTATTTAAGTTCTGTTATTCAGCCTATTACGTGCCTTACCTTTTCCAGTTACTCCTGTCAGCTTCCCGTCCTCCATGATTACAATAATATGTATTATGTGACCACCTCCCCACCCACACAGCTCCCCTACCCATAGAACATGTGACCATCTCCCTTCCCACACCACTTCTCTACCCATGTAGCATGTGACTGCCTCCCCTCCCACATCGCTACTATTCGTTTTACTTTTGCATACATTGTGGCACGGTGCACTTGGTGGCCTCCACCCTGACCCCTTACATCCCTGGTGACCGCATCACCTACCCCTAGCTGTGTCTCCCTCCCCGCCTGCCTGTCTGGGTGTGTCATGCACCCCAGTATTTGTGAGAGCTCGTGTCGATTACCAGAGAGTGATGACATAGGAATGTGTGCAGTGGCTCAGTATGTTTTGGGCAAGTTGTTGGGTAGTGTGGCACCCGGTGAGTGTGGTGTGGTTTGTGTAGTACCCAAGTGAGTGTGATGTGGGGTGTGTGGTACCCAGGTGGGTGTGGTGTAGGGTGTGTGGCATTCAGGAGAGCGTGGTGGTGGGGTGTTTGGTACTTTGGAAAGGTGGGTCATGTATGATTGAGAACACATTTGCGTTTATATGCCGTTCTTACAAAAAAAAAGGTTTGCATTTTTCGAAGTGGGATTTTGTTCCCGAATGGATAAGTTTTCCTGTGTATGTAAGTGTTGTTCAAGCCTGGAGTAGCAGTAACTATCAAGATAACCATTTGCTGTTGGAATAATGTAAGCGTGTTGGTTATAATTTGTTTGTGTATGTGTGTGTGTTCAAGAGATGGGGACCCCCCGAGTATAAGATTCCCTCTCCCCATCCTGTACTAATAGGTAATTACACACACACACGCACACGCGCGTGTGCGCGAGGAAACCTGCAGTGCAGGTTGTAAGAACAGTGGTGCTCCCGTCGGCGGGATGGGTTGTGCGAGTGTTTCGTGTGAGTTCGCATATGGAATATATGTTCCTGAATGGATTCATGTCGCGTCGTATCAGTTAACCGTCGTGCTCAAGGGCCGTACCGTCTTGCTCAAGGGTCGTACTGTCGCGCTCAAGGGTCTCACCGTCTTGCTCAGGGAGTTAACATTTGGATATATGAACGAGGCAAAAATTTTCAGAAAGTGTGTGAGTGAGTCGTGTCAGGTGGGAGGGTGGGTCGGGGCGGCAAGCCAGGGGAAGGTCTAATTGTGTTGTTCCTGGAGGCCCGGCCTCCGTCCGCCCTGGTAATTGTGGTGTGTGGCAGGTCGTGTGGTGGGCCGCACTACTTTATGTTGCTGGTGATGGTGGTGGCAGTAGGAAGATGGGTAGGTTGAGAGACGGAGGCAGCGTAAGTAAGGAGACATAGGCTGTATGTAGCTATGTGAGTAGGGAGAGAGACAGTAGGTGGCTCTGTAATTAGAAAAAAAAATAGAAAAACAGAGGCTGTAGGTGACTATTTAAGGAGAGTGACAGAGGTAGTAGGTGGCTGTGTAAGTAGAGAGCCGGAGGCTGTAGGTGGCTGCGTAAGTAGACTCTTGAATTAATGTTGTCTGTCATGACGTACTGTGTGTATGGGTGTTGTGGTCATGCTCATGACGTTGACATGTGCTTACTGCACGTACGAACGTGTGACTATTATTATTTTCTTGTTTGTCTTGGGTTGGTAATACCACGCTGGCTCGGCCCCTTCTTGGCCTGGAGTATCGCATTGGATTGGACAATACGTTGATACTGCACGCGCTTCCCTTGCCTCTTATCAGAAACAGAAGCAGATAACAGCTGCTGATGTTTTCGTCCAGCAGATGCCGCACTTGTGTAACAGACAAATCCGGAAGGGTAATGTTGGGAGATTTTTGGGTTCTGGCTGAACAGAGGGGCAACATGACTGACATCTTGGCTCCAGACCGAGCTTTGGGGGTACAAGACTCTCCACCCATAGTAAGCTATACGTAAGATCAAGATATACGCAACTCACATTTGCCTAAATCGAAGAAACTTGGTCACTGATAGTGTTCAGCGTATCAACACGAAGCCACAAGAGAGCAAACCATTATTCCCATTTACTCCTACCGTGTGCAGTACCAGCAGGTAGTTACCCTGCAGTCGTGTGGCCAGTCACCTGGTCCATCTAGCGTAAAAACGAGAAGGTAAGATCAGCAGAGTTCTGTTGTGATTGAAAAGTTGAATGAAGAAAAGGGCGTAAAGTCTTTGGTTACCTCAAACCAAGTAAGAAGTGCAAAGTAGGAGTAAGAAGAGTGAACAAAATTTTTGTATTCTAAGGCGGGGCTTTCGACTGTAAGTCATGAAATCATACTCATGCTTTACAGTTCTTTGTTGCGTGCCCATGTTAAGTATTTGGTTCAGTTTTGGTAACTCTACTTGAAAACAGACAAAGACAGAAGGGAGACATTACGGGGTCGAGCTACCTGGACGATTTCTCGGACTGACCAGCAAATCTTGTGAGCTAACTAAATTACTTATGTTTATTTAGCTTAGAAAAGAGAATGTTAAGAGATGATCTAAAGCAGGTATTCAAAATTGTAAAAGGATTTGTTGATCTCGGTATTTAAAGCTGCTTAAAGTTTGATTCGTCTCATTTTACTTGTGGTTATACATGTAAACTAGTGGGCCAAAGTTTTACCTCGAATGAAGGGAAGTACTTTTTCTTCAGTAGGATTGTTAACATTTAGAATAATTTACTGGTTAAGAGTTCTTGAAAGCATTTCTTTGGAAAAGCTTAAGATTAGACTTGGTAAACGTTTCGCTTCAAGTCCATCCACGAGTAATATTATTTGCGCCTCCTTAGTTACATGAACAGTTTGCTGGTTTCTCTCATTGAATCATTTTAATACCTTTCCAATCTTACCACACTAATCTTTGAGTTTCTGATGTATTCTACTGGGCACAAACAGCCTCGAAAGGACCTCAGTGGTCTGCTGCTGTTTCAGTTCCCCTTTCAACCCATTGTATCTGGCCTCTGGCCCGAACCCATGGCTCTCCGCCAGTAACCTTTTTCTACTAAGTTATCATTCGGACCTTCGTGTTCTGCTTTGTCGTCTACATGCTCGACAGACCTCTCTTACCTTCCTTCTGTATGCTTTAGAGTTCCCTGCTCATATCGTGGTTCAAAGTAATTTTTCCCTTTGCACGCTCTCTCTCTCTCTCTCTCTCTCTCTCTCTCTCTCTCTCTCTCT
>JAYMFT010231892.1:0-24946 GCA_038088735.1 Panulirus argus
CTATATATATATATATATATATATATATATATATATATATATATATATATATTAGATCCAAATATCTTGCCATCATCTGAGAAAGCTAATGATTTCAGTAGGCATATATAGATGCCATATTTCACCCACAACTCCAATTAGCCCACAGAAAAATTCTCAAGCCTTTCTTTCACTTGCTCATAGATCACCATGACAGGAAGAGGTCATATACTTGCTCTAGGAAAGAGCTGAGAATGTATATGTACAGGGAGCATGCAGTATGTCAACATTTAAATACAAAGCATTGTAAAAAGTGTTAAATGTCCATAACATGATGGATTTAAATGGCTGTGGCTATTTAAATTGCTTATAACACTTTTTGCTTTTATTTTTTTCTAATTTTATCTGGCCTGGTATGACACCTTTATATCATATGGCTAGTGCTGCATGGATTGATAGATTTTCTGATACTATTATTATCTTGTAAATTTGTGTAAGCTTGGTTTTGAAAGACATGTCATCACATTTTAATTATCTTTTAAGTGTTTATATGTAGTTATTAATTTTGTGAATTATCCTCCTTCCTTTAAGTATGATTTTACATTTTCATGTAATTAACTGAAATTTTTAATGCCTCCATTGCTGCACTGTACAGTTTTATATGGATGTGAAATCAGCACATGATAGTAAATTTGTAGGAATCCCAGAATCATTATATCTAATATGTTGCTTTTGTGTCTTTTAGTTGATGGTTTTGTATTCATTATCATATTCATATATCTTCTTTTCAAAAGCTTAGTGCAGAACTTCATAAATGGAATAAATGCATAGAAGAAAATGTCCAAACATGCATTCATCTGTAAGGAAAATGTTTTGAGCCTTTGAAAAGTTATTTCTCGCTGCAGAGGAGGAGCAAGAAAAATGAGAGATCCCACTGTCTTTGGGAATAATAGAGGAATATCTCCATAAGAACCTGCAAGTTAAACTCATCATTTGCACCTAAAGACAAGATCACCTTGCATGAACCACTGCTTTCTGTTGTCCCCTGTACAGAAGAAGCTGCATCATGAGTCCAAAGCCAGAAGGTACATGTATGAAAACAGCCAGTCAGTTCAGGATATTCCTAGACTTCACTTTAGGAGGTATAAGAGAGTAAAGAGAAGGAGTGTTGGAAGGAAAAAGGGAGGCTTTCTCACTAGTCTCATCTGCTGGAAGTAATAGCTTTTCATGAGTTCAAAACTCATTTTCTTCTTAACAGGATTTGGCTTGTGAACTGGGGAAATGAGAACATAAATGTATGGAAGATGATAAAAATCTCAGTCTGACCAAAGAAATGGGGTTGTGAGCAATGAATTAGGAAAAATTGACACAGGTACCACATTAGGGAATGTCTTGCATGCAATTGCTTGCAGAGCTCTACAGCCCTCTAAATCCTCTTGTTAGAGGGTCTTGAGTTAAGACTAGTATGGATGCCATCTTTCTGACATCTTGAGCACATGTTTGACTGTCTGGGACATCAAGTAAAGGTGTTTGATACATTTGACAGCTTCTTCCTGGTGAGCACCTTTAGATTTAGGAGAAATAGAGATAATGTCAAAATACTAAGGTGTAGAGTCTGTTCACGCTGTTAAGGTTTCTTTTGGAAAAAGAGAGGGTGAGTATTTAATAAAAACTGAAACTCTTGGGATGGAATATTGCATGAAGTACATTTGCTTGTTGTCGTGAGGCTTGAGCAGTGAGAACTTATTTTATGAAGTAAAGCTTAAATAGAAAAAATGGATAAAAATGTAAAAGATTGTGGAAGATCTAGAACCTACCTCAGGAACAAGGTAAATCACAAAGCTGGAGCTTAGGGTCATTGAAGAATAAAAAGGAACAGTTGTTTATCACCTGTGGGATGACTGAGAAGTGTTCCACTCCCAACTGAAAGGATTTGAAGGTCCACATTAGTAGATTAAGATTTTGTTAGCTTTACTTTGAATATGGAACAGAAACAAGAAAGGAAAAGCTGTTGCCTTCTGAAATGGTAACTTCTTGGTCTATCATTACAAAAGCTTAGAAGTACCTATATCTCAGTTTATCCATATCTCTGATGGCTGTTCCAGCTGAAACTCCCTCAAGGGTTTGGCCTTGGCAATAGTCTCCCCATAACTATTGAACTCCAATGCTGCTTCTTAGTCTTTAGTGCCTCACCCTTAACAGGCCACTGGCAGAGGGCAAATCTAGTTCGTACTGTCAGCTTAATGCTCCTATCCACTACTTCTGTGTCATGTTTCTACCTAATGATCCTGCCTAAATATTCCAACTTACTACTTCTATCTACTACTACCATTTTGCCAAAAGGCAGGGCTAGCGCATTGTTCTTACCAGAGGAAAAATCTAGAGTTATGAAGAACAGGCTGCTTTCAACTCATGTGGAAATGAGGCAAAAAGAGCAAAAGATGGGAACCAGGCCCAGGGTGGGAATATAGAAAATAGCATCACCATCACTAACCTTTTCAATAGCCAGGCGTTAGTACTTCCCTGGATGGTGAATGCCTGTCACTTTGTGCTAGGTGCCACCTAATCTTGGATGGTGGATGCCTGTCATTTGTTCTAGGTGCCACCTAATTGTGGATGGTGGATGCCTGTCACTTTGTGCTAGGTGCAACTTAATCCTGGATGGGGCTTGCCTGTCACTTCGTGCTAGGTGCCACTTAACCCCGGATGATGGATGCCAGACTCTTCATGCTAGGTGCCACTTAATACACATTTAATTTTGCCTTATATTTTTATACAGTACTTAAAATTATATTATTCCATAAGGTCAGTGCACCAATAAATTTTGAAATATTGTTGAATGTGGTTAAGAAAGAATTTACATGAAAATAAGATGTATTTTACTGTGTAATTCTCTCCACTTTTCTCCAAACTGAGATTGCCATTTCTCTTATGTAGAGTAATGTGGTATTTGTGGAATGTTCTTTACCTGTTTTAGGTTTATGCATATTTTAGTATGCAGTTTGATTATATGGTCAAGGACCTAATGGAAAATCTTGAAACATTTACCATATAAATTTGCCTATAGGTTTGATGGCCACACAGGTCAAGTAGGTGCCTCAACACATGCTATAAGAAACTGTTATAAGCATGGAAAAAGTTATTCTTCTTTGAGCAGGTCAGGTAACTTGCATGTGTAAGGATGAGTGTGTTCTTAAAAGCAAAAATACTGAAAAAAATAACTAAATTTAGTTTTGGTTTGAAAATGTGTTGTAGATCAGTAAGTGCATTTGTATTATAATGTGGCAAAAAGAAGAGAAAATGTCTTGCATTGAAATTTCCTCTCATTGTGAAAATCAATAAAGTGTTCAGAATAGATTCTGCTTTCAATTCACATGACTTATCATACATATATAAGAAATTTGCATCATCATGTAACAGGCAGGTAGTCAGTTTTCATCTAAGTGGCATTTGGAATGTCTCCAGTAGTTATGATTAAAATTTTTGTGAACCACTTTTTATTTGAATTGAAAAGGGATACTTGATGTTTATGGTGATCCGAGGTTCTTCCTTCATCACCTGCAACTAAAGCAATGAGAGGGTAGTATTGACCAGTTACTGTAACACTTGTGTTGTACCTTTGGTTTGTTAGTTATTCTTTGTTTAGTTAAATGTTGTATGTTTTCACAGCTTTGTTTTGCTGTCTTTTGATCTGATGACTATTTCTATGTTGCTGTCTAAATGTACAGAGTAATGTTTTCAACTAGAGTTTGTTTATTTTTGCCTCTAATGAATATGTGTGGTTACTTTTATGACTATTTTTTAGTGTATAGCTGGTATATGATTTAGTGGTGAAGGTGTCCTGTAGAGTTATGTGTTGTTCTGCTATATTTCCAAACTCAATCCACCCAGACATAAGATATTCCTTCTTAAAGTTCATTTTTATATTGGTCTGTTTTGGCATCTCTATGCATGTATTTGTAAATATATTTTAGGAGATTAGGAGATAATATCTTTGTTATCTTCCATGTATATATTTTATAACATACAATAAATTTATCATCAACTGGCTTTCAGTTTTTGCATGTTTTGTGTCATTTCTTCTGGCATTTGCCCTCAGTTGTATGCATACATGTGTTAGGGAACCCATGCTGCTAAACAGCTATGTGATTAGATTGTGAAACAAGATTTATTCTCAACATTGCATCCAGATATTTCTAACAAACACTAAGTAGTTAGTGTTCAGGGCCATATTTGACTGTGGCATTCATTTTTTTTATGCAAAATACAATGTTGAAAGTTTCATCAGATGATTATTTGAGATACATTTTTTTCTGTGAAATATATGTAATACCTGTTGGCAAATAACCTAAGGCTTTTAGATAATGAGCAACTCAAATGCAGATTTATTGATAATGATAGCCTGTTTTTAGGCATTTTGACAGGATTTTGATTCAGCTATTTCATTTCATACATTTATTCCAGTGATCTGTTACTTTTATGTTACCAGTTCTCTTAAGATTATACCAAAGGACAGTATTTCTTATATATAATTCTGTTATGTTAATGTGTTATAAGAAATGAAGGGCTGTAATGGATAATTTTGTTTCATGAAAGCTTAAAGCTGTTATGTGCTTTCAGATTCATAATCATTTTAATTTCAGAATTCTTTAATTTGTGATTTGACTACATTTTGATTATGGGACTTATAATGAATTTTCATGAGTTTATCCAGCATGATTCATCTGATGATGTATAGATATGCATTGCAGAGATGTTATGATCAATATCGGTTTTGACCTTGCACCCATCACATGGTGGTCATCAAAGGGGTTATTTACAGAGAACATAATCTCACTCAAGTGAAAGTTTATAGAAAACACAAGCATTTCCTTTTATCCTGCAGTAGTATAGGTATTGTGTCTGTATATATATCCCATTTTTCTAATTTAATGTTTTACTGTGTACCACTGTTTAGCTTTATGTGGTGGCTCTACTTTTTATGCAAATTATATGTTTTTATTTTTTGAAGCATAATACGGTATTTTGAAAATTAATTAGGCAGTCGTCACTCATTATTTTATCAGTCTCCTGAATTTTGTGTTTATGAGACTCAATTTAGTTGTAATTCCTGTTCATTGGATATTAATATAGCATGCCTAATTATTTATATGGTTTCTCTTTGCTTATTCATCTTGTAAAACCATTATCCTTGCCATGATTATTGTATTTTAAACCATCATCTTAGCCATTAACATAATTTTCTTGAATCTTACTTGTACATTGGATGTCTGGCTGTGGATAATATCAGAGAAAACGTTGCACAAAGTTTGTGAGGTTAAATGCATAGCATTATATAATTGATCTCATCTTTTGATATATTTTTCCTTCTCTCCTGTAGTTGTCTTTATATTGTGGACCTTTAGTTAGCTTGGAGCTTACATTTGCTTTAGTATCACTTTTTTCCCCCATGCTGTTCTCAAACTCAATGGGTGCTATGACTGTATTCATTGATTTAAGTAGTGGTGATGGTGATGGTTTCGTAAAATTTCAGATCCTTGTTGACAGAGATGAGTCATTGGTTATCAAGAGATATAAAGATATTAGGATGATATTTTTTATGTATTTGTTATATCAAGTGTTGTGTTGAATTGTTTAGGTTGAATATCATTGGAATTGAACATGAGTATTGAATGCTGGAAGGGGTAGATATTTTGACAGACTATGTATAACTGTAATATGTAATGAAGTTGCATGAGAACTTTTACTTTAGCATACAAAAAATATTTCAAACATTTATTAGTAGATAAACAAAAGCAGCATCGTGGGTACTGTAAACAGAAGTACATGCTGGGAGATTTTTTTTTTCCAGACATTTTGCCATACACTTAAATTTCATAGAATATTTACAGTATAGTCTCTCACTTTTGCTTCATTATAAACATTTGATGAGTCTGTTGGTTTACTTTATTGCATTTTGATATAGCTATTAAGCTTTATATTGTACTTCAGGTTATGCCGAAACTGAAAAAGATACATTCTGACAACTTAAGATTATGCTGAGACTGGAAAAGATACAATCTGATGACTTGAAATCATGCTTATAATGAAAAAGATACTTTCTAACAACTTCACATTTTGCTGAGAATTATATAGTTACATTCTGACATTTTCAATTTGTGCTGAGACTGAAAAAATACATTTTGACAACTTTAAATTATGATGAGACTTAAAAAGAAACATACCTCTTCAAATTATACTGAGACAGAGAAAGGTACGAATACATCCTGTCAACTTTCAAGCGCTGTGTATTTTAAAAGCTCTTTTAGATATGATATTATATAGTATAAGTTGTTTTGATTAAGTCTTTTGTAATATTGTTCTTGAATTGTGATAAGGTATGAATATTATGAGACTGTAAAAGAGCTGTCTTTATTAACTGTAGCAAAAAAGATATGTTTTTATGCTGTATTGATATTTCTTTTGTTTAAAAGCCTTATAGTTATTTTCCAACATATTTAAGATATATATTCCTGATAAAAGTGTTAATCCTTCAAAACCTATATGTTGCAGTTCACTGAAAATAATAATGATTACATGAATTAAGATTAAGACATTGGGTCACATAATGCAAACTTGGCATCTCAATGGGGACACAAGGGTGCAAGGACATCATTAGATGTATCAAATGTTAACACGAGCTTGGCAGCATTTTATAGAAATATAATAAATATTATTTTGTTACTGTAAAATTTGTATCATAAACCTTTCATCATTTGACTGATGCAGAGTACTTTCTTGAAAATTTTGATCTAAGAGAAACTTGTTAAGTTGGTATTACATCTATTTATCTATGTATATCTCTGGCGGCCATTACTCCCACGAACTCCATCAAGAGCATGGCCACGGCTAAAGAGTCCCCATGACTGATAAACTCCAGTGCCGCTTTTTAGACTCTGTTGCCTCACCCTTAACAGGCCACTAGCAGAGGGCAACTTATTGCAGTGTTTCCAGAGGCTCCTACCTGATTTTCTTACTGACTACTTCTACCCATATGTGTCTCCCTGTAATGTTCCTGCCTAAAGTTCTAACCTACTTCTTCTACCTAATGTTCCTGTCTACTCCTTCTGCCTAATGTTTCTACTTAATGCTCCTGCCTTAAGTTCCTATCTACTACTTCTATCTGTTTTTCCTACTATTTTGCCGAAAGGCAAGGCTAGTGTATAGCACTTACCATAGGAAAATCTAGTTTTGAATGACTAGTGAGTGAGAGTTAAGTATTGGAGTCTCTGGAAACACTGTGCTAAAGTTGTATCCTGCCATTGGCTTGTTAAGGGTGAGGTAGTAAAGGCTAAGAAGCAACGTTAGAGTTTACCAGTTATGGAGACTCTTTTGCCATGGCCACCCCCTTGAGGGATTTCCTGGAGGGAACAGGCATCAGAGAAATAGATAGATAGACAGAGCTAAGTGTTGTCAAGTGTTATATGCAACAAGGAGAAATTGTATGTTTCTGGAGAGAATGCCAGTCGTCCACATGTGGGTGAGGCAGAAAGAAAAGACTGCTACCTGGTTCAGAGAAGTACAACATGAGAAACACTGAAGTGCTGGCTCACTACATGGCCATCACTAACCCTCCTAATACCAAGGTGGGTAGTACCAGTAATATACCTCACTGGTTATTGGCTGCCTACCAGCTACTGAAACTAAGTAAAATTAATTTCAAATAAAATTTCAGGCTGTCAGTGGAATTTGCAAGGGTGATTTATACAATATACAGAATTTCAAGGGTAGTTGAATATGAAGGGGCAGAAGTAGGACCAGACATTTTGTGACCACTTAACTAGAATGTTACATAATAGTTTAATCAAAGGGTTTGGTGTGATAGGAAGACTACATGTGACATGGAATAATAGAGTAGAAAAGTACAGGAGGGAGAGAAGTGATGAAACAATATGTGGAATAGTGATGTGAGGACAGGAATAAATTGAGACTTTTACCATAGCCATCCCCTTGATGGATAGATCCTATTCAACTAAACGACATCTTGACCTCAGAATCTTATTCAGCACAAAAAATATAACTTATAATGAGGTTTTTTCCATTTTCCCCAAAAAATTTGAAAAGAAAAAAGGTTTCAAGTTTGGAATATACATGATGAAAAGCTTGTCATGTTAATAGTAATATAAAATATTCTGTAAAATTCCATGGACTGACAGATACTGAGTGAATATGAAGCAAATTTTCAAAATATATTCTAATGCTAACATTGATTTGAGGATTTAATGTCTCTAAAGCAATATTTTGAAAATGCTTCCATGGGCCGACATTTAGTGAAAAGCTTTTAAGCAAAAACTTATGATATATCCTAGTTATGTAACCATTGTAAACTTTAATTTCATGGCTTATTGGTCCCAAAATAATATTTCACCCCCAAATATTATTCATTATGAAAAATATGAGAAGTACAGATTTTTTTGCAGCAGATCTATTCACTAACAGAAAATTACAAAAAATTAAGTCCAATATGAAGATATTTTTCAGGCCACAAAGTTTTGTCTTGCATTTGAAATGACATAAGAAAAGCTTTTATACATAAAATAGTAGTCTAACACATTCTGAAATGCTTCGTTAGGCCAACATATAGCGAAAAATCATGGATCAGCTAGTAATGAAAAATTTAAGATGTAATCATTTCAAAACTTAATTTTGGGTCATTTTTGGACTTACAACATTTCGATCCCTGAATCTTATTCAGCATTAGGATATTAAAGCAAATCTATTTCGAAGAGAAATACAGGGTATTTTTCATGCCTTTTTCACTCTTTGATTTTAACATGTGATGCCTCTCATACTTGAAATAACAATGGGAAATATACTATCTTATATGGGCTGTAATGAATAATTGAGGAGCTATGATAATGAAGTATTTAAAGACTATTCATTTTAACAGTTGATTCTGAAAGAAAATATAATAATGCAAGGTTACTCTTCAGGCCATAATATAGTTTTGTTTCCAAACTAGAATGAAACATAATGAAAGACTTCAATATTAGAGATGATAATGTAAGATATCTCATAATTCTTCCATGGGACGACATACAGAAAAAATGTATGAAGAAAAATGTCATTAGATATTTCAAACAATTATTTCAAATCTTAATCGTAGAACACAATGACCTTTAGCAGCATGACCTTTAACAGCATTTGGACCTCCAGATCTTATTAAGCACAAGAAATACGACATACACTAAGGTTTTATAGCAAACACATTTTTCAAAGAAATATGGCAAAGAATGAAATCAATAATATAGAGTATTTCTTACGCAAAGAAAAAAAAACTTTGTTTCAACATTGGGCTGTAACACTATGAAAGGACTCTGTACTTGTAATAATGATGTAAAATAGTTTGTAAACTTTCCTGGGCCGATAGATAGCGAATGAATATGCAGCGAACAGTTTTGAAATATTTTATACAGTATTCGTTGAAAACATTGATTAGATGATTTGATGAACCTAACAATATTTCGACAACAGAATCTTATTCCGTAAAAAAGAAAAATAAGACCGATAATGAGGTTTTAAATGGAGGAAACATTCCCTTCGCCAACAATTAACATATACTAAATGAAGTTGGTTACCAGCAAACGACATATATGTGTAATTTGATTTTCTGTTAATTTGGTGTGTGTGTATGTGTGTGTGTGTGTGTGTGTGTTTAAGTTTTGATTTAACGACAGATATCATCATTATCTAAGAAAACCATTACATATAATGGACGCCACAACAATGATTAGTTGTAATCGTATCATGCACATCTTGAGAGTCAAATTATCTGAAAGTTCATGTAACTAAGAAAGTCATGTGTTACGTTTTTAATTTTGAATAGCATTTTCAACCTAGAATACTGAAATGGTGAATATGCTAAAGGCATATTCTTGGCAAATCCGTAATAAGCTGCCTCGCCTCACGAACGCTAATAAAATAAACACACCCATCTTCGAACAAGCAGCATTTGTCTGGTAACACGAGTACAGTGTTTTGGAGTCTGTTCTCCCGTGCACATTATCTGTATGCTGACAGATCACGACTCTTTTTCGAAGATATTCAGATTTTTTCGATATAGAGATAAATAACTTGGAGGTAGGTTATTATGGTATAGGGAGAGATAGATAACTTGGAGGTAGGTTATTATGATCGTATAACAGGAAGCTGTATCAGCAGAGAAGCGTTTAATCAGTTGTCGAAGCTTTTCACGTGACGAACCAGACCAACATTTCAAGTTAATGCATATAACTTCTTCTTGAAATTTAACATACATGCTCTGATTAGGTAACTATGTTGTCGGAAGGTCAAGAAGTACTTTTGTCACGGTGCTAATGGCATTGAATAGCGAGTGATTTTCATTTATAATGGCAGTATAATGTTTAAGAGAACAGGATGAGAGTGATAGAGTGATATTTAGAGCATTATATGTGGTATAAGTCTGGTATAGCTCCACAGTGCTGTAAGCTTTAGATATTAAGTACCAGTGCCGAATTGTCTTCTGCATTACTAGTGCAGTACTGGTTAAGCTAATGATCAAAACTAGCTGTAGGGTGTTCTTACATCGGTTTTATGTGCTTTATGTTGTGTGATTACAGATATACATAGGAATATGATTTAAGATATTTTATTTTACTAAACGATGTCTCATAAGGCAACAGTAGTATATTTAGGAAAATATTGGGTCATTTAGAAGAAAAGTTAAAAATACAATTGTAGAAAATTAACAGAACCTATGAAAATTATCAAGATTTCTTTTACATTTTAAGGTAAACTATACAAGTTATGTTCATGAAAATGCACCACCAACTTAGCTTAGAATGTAAATAAACACAATACAGTGCGATCCCTAGCAGTTGAAGTTGTTATGTTGGTATTTGTTAACTAGTATCCTTAAAATATGACCTCTACTAAAACCACCAAAATTTATGAGGATTACAGCACAGACGGTAAAATACGCCTGTAATACTAATAAAACCTAGCTGATTAGTTAAATTTATGTTTATATCAACAGTTTATTGATTTTGTGTGAATTTTTTATGTGATCTTTATCTTGACATTATGATGCCATACTTTGGGGCTAGTCTCTGAAAAATAGATGTTTTTCAAGTAAAGGGAAAAATGGTTTGTTATGAAGTAAATTATCATCTTGCAAGGACAATAAAACAACCAAGAAACATAGTCTGGTGTTGACATGTCCCACCAAACTGCACTTAGTTCTTTTCAATTTAGCACAAGCCCCACCTGCAACTGATGCCTTAAATGAATAGTTCTTTTTAATTTAGCACAAGCCCCACCCGCAACTAATTCCTTAAATGAATACATTGTTCCACATGTCTCCATTCCTTCTGATAGTGTGTATGTAGTTTCATTGTGATATTTATTGTTTGGTTTTGGGTGGTAATAAGTGGTATTTGTTGTTTAGGGAGACACTGTTTCTGTTATCATTTAAGTAATTAGATAAGGTAGGTGTCTGTTCTTATTTTAAAAATGTATTGCCTACTGATACACCTCATATTTTTCCTGCTTTACATAAACAGTACCACCACATGTAATAATTTTCCATAGAATATTTGGCTTCAGATCATTCTTTGTAGTTGTTTCTGAAATCACAGTGAACTGTATAAAACAACTAGAACATAAGTGACCATGGTATAAGTAATATTACAGGGGCACCACAGTAATAACATGGATTTTAATAAAAAGTATTTTGGTGGATTTCTTGCACTTCATGAAATTTATATAAAGAAAGGAAACATATATATTTGCTTTAAATATGAAAAGGTTAGATACTCATAAAGTGGGCAGGATTTTGAAATAGAATAAAGTACTCTTTTGCAAATGTTCACTGTTAAAGAAATTACTAGAACCTAATAACTAGGGGATAGGGGTGTAAGAATACTTCCCCCGTATTCCCTGCGTGTCGTAGAAGGCGACTAAAAGGGGCGGGAGCGGGGGGCTGGAAACCCTCCCCTTCTTGTATTTAAATTTCTAAAAAGGGAAACAGAAGAAAAAGGGACTTATGAGAACATAATTAGACAAGTGTGTCTCAGACAGAAATAAGATATTAGGAGAGGTACTAGACAGATGGTGTTCAACTGAGGAAAGATTAATAGTGAGACCCCGAATGTTGGTAAAGTGTTTAGAAAAAGAGGAAGGTCTCACAGAGAGGGAAAATTCATGGGAAGGGCCGGTGCTACTACTGCTAAAGCTCTCCCTCTCATTGTCAGTAGAGTCAGGCAGAAACTTGGAGATTCTTAGCACCCCATGCTGCTGGGGACTAGGGGCCACAGATTTGATGGACACTGTCATGATGATGCTTATAAATGTTAGAGCGGATAGGAATTGACAAGAGTATGTATGTAAAAAAAATAATAATAATAAGCAAGGTATGATGAGGTGTGTGATGCTTGTAAGAGGAAGATGTCAGGACTAGCCCGGTAGTCCTGTTTTGATGAGACGGGAAGTAAGACCAGCAATCCTTACATGGAGAGTGTAGGATGGTTCCGGGCACCACTTTAATGCTCTTCAGTCAGGACAATAGTATCACCCTGGGTGGCTGTTGTCAACAACCTTCTACCAAATGGGTTGCTCCAAGGTTAGGAGATGGGATAATCCTTGGGTTAGCTGGGGTATTGGGAGTGACCAATTCACTGTCACCTGAGCCCTCCCTCTCACTGGTGGCAGTCACACAGTAAATTCTAGTCAGAGGAGTAAACCTTAAATTTGCAGAGGTCATGGGAGGATCCATTACTCTACTACCTGAGCCCTCCCTTTCACTGGCAGCAGAGTGATATATATATATATATATATATATATATATATATATATATATATATATATATATATATATATATATGAGTTATGAGTGATTTACTTAGAACTACATATACACCAGTGATTGACTTTCTTTTTTTTAAACACCATAGAGGGAAATGCTCATGGTTTCACTATTACAGTAAGTGAATACTACCTACTGGGAAATAACTAATAGGAGTCGTCAGAGCTACATCTCAGAAGAATTGTGAACAAAAAAAAGTGAATTATTTGTTGGCAAATATTAGATTCACATACAGTATAAGGGTAATGATAAGTTTGGTAACTTATTCATGACATACGTATATAAAACTGAATATGGAATATGCCGTTCAAGTCTGGTCATAGCACCTAAAGAAACACCATGATGTGGCTGAGAGGGGTTCAGGGAAGACCAACTGAAATGATGCCAGAATTTTGCTTGACAGTGGCCTTATCCAAGGAGTCGACATTCTTAGACTGGCACAAGTAACAGGTTTAATGATATACTAATGCTGACACAAGACAGCTTTCATGACTTAGTTCTAACTACAAAGGAGGATCTTGTTGGTAATGTAGGTGTTGGAGATAAGTTTGGTACGAATCATCTCACCAAATTACTTTCGAGGTCACTTTAAACACTGCATATCCTGTTGGTCAACACGACTGATGCTAAAAAAATACCCAATTTTAAACATGCAAGTCTAATGATATTCGCATTACTCTTGACAGGCAAACCTGGAGTGTATATGGTCAAGGACAATGACATGAACATATTTTAGAAAAAGCTTAAGAAAAATCTTGAAAGCAGCAGACCATACATGCCAGTGTGTAGTAGACGGCCCATTTTTTAAAACGTAGCCAAGGTGATGGAACGGTGAAATAAAAAAAGTGCCTGTTGTCTGAGAAAGTAGCTCATAAGAGATTCAGATAGTCCAATAACCAACATTATAGAGTAAGTTACACAAGTTTGCTTAGAGAAAATACGAGTTATTCAACAAAGCAAATGTAAATATGAAGCGTATATAGCTGAAAACACAAATTAAACTCTAAGGAGTTTTATAGTTATGTTAGAAGCAAGAGAGTCATTACCCAGTCAATAGGTCCATTAATTAGCACATATGATGAAATTTTATCAGGACCATGATCCTTGTATGGGTCAAGTCCTTGTAATGTTCTGTTAATATCTTCTTTAGATAGCTTAATGATTTCCAGAACCTCTTCCCCATTCTACCTCACTGTTATTGGGGCTATAATGTCTTCCACTGTGAAAACACTTTTGAACTTACTATCCAATTCCTCTCTACTATCCAATTCCTCTCATCATTACATTAGCCTCTGCAATATTTCCCTCTGAATCTCTTAACCTGATTAGCTGCTCCTTAACTGACAACTGTCAACTAAATATATGGAATAGTTTTGGATTTTTAGCTGCCTTGTCCACAATATTCATTTCAAAATTTCTTTGTTCCTCTTTTCTTATCCTTCTATACTCATTCCATGGTCTCTTTTACCTTGCCAATACTAGCTGGCTAGGTTGCCGTCTATATCATCGCCAATGTGTGTCTCGAAGCTTCTTTGCTTTGTAACATCTCTTATTAAACCATTCCATGCTCTTTTTTACAATTCTCTCCATATTAGAGGCTTGAGGTACCCCAGCCTTTACTCCCTCACTATAAATTTCACAGAACCTCTCAACACATCACCTTGGTTTCTGTCTGCTGAATTCCATTTCCCATTCTGCATTACCATAGAAGTTATTTAGGTGTGTGTTATTTCCATGATTATATCTCCTCCTTTTCTGTCTCACTTCTGCTCTTGAAATGTCCTTCTTTACCACTTACTCAAACTTGAGCTTTACATCATCACTTCTCCCATCTAGCATATCGAATATATTGTTCTCAACATCCATGCTAGAATGATTGAAAATAAGGTCTAGTGATGATGGTGTATCAGTCCTCATCCCAGTATGATCCATGATGCATCCTAGTGTGGTCCATGATGCATCCTAGTGTGATCCATGACATACTGATGCAGGACATTTTCCAGTATACACTCTAAAAACTTGTGTCTCCATGACTCCCTATCACCATGAGAATTCAGGCTCTTTTTTATTTAGAGGGATGACTCTCCCCCCCTTTACCTTTCCTTTTCTTTCTTCCTATCATGTACCCCTCTGGGCAGGACAGGTGAGAGCTTATCTCTTTGGTAAGCTTATTTTTCATGACTTCAGTAATATCAGATGTATTTTCCCCTACATGATCCTTGAATTTCAGTTCTCTACCACTGACTATTAATCCATACACATTTGATGCATTACTTTCAGTCTGACATTACCATCTCCTAACACTCCTACCCTGTCTGCAGTTCTTGCAGGGCTGCTCCATCCTCTTGCCACGTATGGCATCCCCAGTTTTTGTCTTCAGACTGTACTCTTTTCTTTCCTCCCTCTCTTCCATCTAATACTCCTACCTTATCTGCAGTTCTTGCAGGGCTGCTACATCCTCTTGCGATGTGTGGCATCTCCAGTTTTTGTCTTCTGACCGTACTCTTTTCTTTTCTCCCTCTCTTCCTTAGATCCATCACACTTGAATATTCCAATGAATTCCACCATGCCCTTAAGATTCTTAGCTTTTCCAAGTACTTGTGGCTAGATGACTCTAAGTTAAATGTAAACCATAATTGGTAACCCCTTTCGTCTTGGTTATAACTTCCTTTTCTTCTTTCCTTTATCACAGAAGTCACTTCTGGCAGTCCCATAGCCTCAAGCACTCTTATAATATGCATTAACTCCTCCTTTTCCTTTTCTTCCTTATCTGGTATATGATCTTTCAGCCCAAAAATAATTAGACTTATGTCTGTCAACCTCTTGCTTTACTAATCTTTCTAATTTTGGTGCTGCCCACTTTTAAGTTAGATCTCATAGTGTGACAATGTCCACCTTTATCTCCAAAATTCTCATTATCTCTCTTTTGACTGAGAAGCACTGTTCCTTTATTCTCAGTACTTCTCAAGACCTGCCATTAACTAGCCCATATACATCTATGAGTGCTTCTTCTCTTACAGAGCTTGTTACTTTTTCAACCTCTTTGCTCAGTTTCCTGTGTATCTCTGTTTGTATACTAAGGTCCGTGTTCCTCTCCCTCACTTATAGCAATCTGTTGATCTGCTACTAAATTTGCACCTAATCTTCCCTGCTCTCTACTTTCATCAGTCTCTGTGTGTGCTTTTTCCCCTTTTCTTCCTGATTAGCTTTCGATATTATTCCAGTAGATTCCTTGTGCACTTATGTCCTTTTCTTTATTTGAATGTCTGGTAATGCTTCTGTAATTTCTTGTCAAATATTTTCATAAAATTTTCCCTTTGACTGCATAGCCTTTAGTGCATCAGACTATGCCTTATAACTGGCTTCGTCTTCTTTCCTCTGATTTGGTATCACCTGCAATCCTTCCCCTAAACTGTGCTTCTGTTCTTCTGTAGTGTCATGGCTCTCTTTATGGTCCTTGAACTACTTCAGTTTACTTAACTTTAGCCCTAGTTGCGCTATCCTCTGATCATGCTCCTTCACAAGTTTCCACATCATCCCTAAACATATGGTCTTTTGTTTTCATGTCTAGTCTTTTTTCACTTTAATCTCTAGTCTTCTTGTTACCAATTTTGTTTTGACCGACTGGTTGTGGGGTATTCCCTTATCTAAGTCCATTCTATTCTTTTTTGGTTCAACCAGAGATAGAGGTCCTTAAATTATCCCCATCTCTTCTGATGCTTACCGTGTGTGAATGAAGTCCACACTGCATTTTCTGGAACTAGTGTCAAAAGTAAAATGTGCATTGGTGAAACCGTACATAATGGGCCTATGCACAGCATAGGGAATAAATAATGAGAAATTTTATTAAGAGTTAGGAGTGAGGAAGGAATATATAAAAAGTTACTGGATATGATATAACAAAATTCTTGAACTAGACTTACATTGTTACAAATGAATATATTTTCTTAAAATATGAATTATTTTGCTTTCCTGAGAAATATTACAACAGACTTACTTTACAAAGTTTGAATCATTAAGTTACCCCATTGTTTAGTAAGGGACTAAAGGACACAGACAGATCAATAGAATGGTAATGGCACAGTAAAGATAGCATTTTATAGGTCTTGAATGATAAACCACATTTATCATGTTATGTTTAATCAGCAGAATGAAACTGGCAACAGCCCACAGGGTAAAGCCTCTGCCTCTGCTCCACTTGTCACAGACTTCTCTGGCATGTTTCGTAATGAAGGAGACTCTTCATTTACTTCCAAGCCCCAAACCCCTTCACCATCAAAGGTTACCACCAGTAAAGGTAAGAAAGAAATTCATTTATTTATCTACATCTTTGATGCCTGTTCTAGTTGAAACTCTCTCAAAGGGGTGACCAAGGCAACAGTCTCCATAACTAAAAAACTCCAGTGCTGCTTCTTATCCGTTAGTGCCTTACCCTTAACAGGCCAGTGGCAGACGCAAGTCTAGCCCAGTGGTTGCAGAGGCTCCTGTCTCTTGTTCCTAATGACTTCTTTTATCCAATGCTCCTACCAACTACTTCTACCTAATAATCCTGCCTAAATGTTCCTACCTACTACTTCTGCCTACTGCTTTTACCATTTTGCCAAAAGGCAGGGCTAGTGCATATTGCTCACCACAGGAAAATCTAGAGTTATGGAGAATGAGCTGCATGAGTTAAGTGTTATCAAGTGTTACATATGACAGAATGCCAGTAGTCCACATGCTAATGAGGCAGAAAGAAAAGACAGCTACCTAGGTCAGAGGAGTTAGTGAGGCAGAAAGAAAAGACAGCTACCTGGGTCAGAGGAGTGCAGCTAGACAACCACTAAAGTGCTGGCTCACTAAGCAGATGTCACTAACCCTCCTGATACCCAGGTGGGTATTACTGGTAATATACCTTCCTGTTCGTTGGCTGCCTACCAACTACTACCTATGTAGGTAATTTCTCCTCCTTTGAAAGTCATCCACTTGCTTTCTGATAGTCTTTTCCAAAACCTTACTCACCAAGTTTATGAGTGAGCGGTTTCTGATAGTCTTTTCCAAAACCTTACTCACCAAGTTTATGAGTGAGCAGTCTGTAGTTTAGTACCTGATTCCTGGTCTGTCATATAGAGAGGTATTCCATTGGTACTTGCCTCTATCCAGTAATGTCTTGAATAGTATCAGAAGTGAAGTAAGTCCATACCAAACAAACCAACAAAATTAGTGAATACACAAAGATCATAAACTAGGTAAATACTAATAATGGAATAGTGAAACCTTTGAAGATGATAGGGATAAATATGTAAAAGCTAATAAATGAGAACTCTATAGTCAGAGCACATTACATCAGGGAGTACTACAGTTTATCAGCATGACAGAAACTTGACTGAATCAAAAAGTGAAAGGTCAAGGAAGCTTAAGCATGAACATTTGAAATGTTCAGAGCAGATAGAGCATAAACTGAAGAAGGGGCTGAATGGAAGGCAGATGATATTGACGAGTCAGTAAAAGTTAATGGATTGTTGTGAGCTTCCCAGCCATAATGAAAATAATTATAATATTATTCAGACTACTAAAATCCATGTGAACACTTCTGGTCATATTGGTGGCACATGTGTCTTCAAACCAAACCAATACTGTTTATTCATTTTGGAGGCAACTGTGTTGCCACAAAGAAATACTTGCCAAAGATTGATTCATCAGTTTATTCATGCAAGATTTGGAGTATAGATGATCCTAGACCTCCTGCACTATAGTGTAGGTAGAGCTAACCAACAGTCTCATATTGTTCCAACAGCACTATAAGTTGTTGCAATTGCAAAGACAGTTATCATATGTTTGGTAAATGATATGATAAAACATATTTTCTATATATTTTTTTAACACATTCTTTTTAAGTAGATTCTTACCTTACTTGGGAACTAATAGTTTTGGAACTAATCTTGAAAATTTTGGTTTAAAAAAATGGACTGTGGAGATGGAACAGCTTGTGAGCACAGAAATTTAATAGATAGTAGCTAGTAGGTATAGGAATTTATTCTTCAAATTAGACTTGGTAGTTACCATGATATGGTAAATATTAAAAGAAAAAACTGCAGAGTAAGCTTTAGTCAGATGTTACTTGTGAAGTAATGGACAGTTAGGTATTCACAATTGTAATGGAGAAATTGGGTATTAGTACTAGAACAGCGAGCAAGGTGGGAAGCTATGGTTCATCTCATACTCCGTAATTGGCATGAATTTGTTCCATTATACATTACAGCTGGAGAGTGGATTTGAGCAAATGAGACCATGTCTATGCCTGTTCCTGGAGCAAACTTGCTTATGCATTAAGTAATGAGTATATCTGAAAAAAAAAAAAAATTATGCTACACAGTTCTCATTTAGATTGTTACCTAACTCATGCACTCATAATGATTAGATATTCACAAAAATAATAGAGTAAATGGTAAAAACTAATATTCTGACCTAGCTTCCCACCACCATGGAGTTTGGGGATATAGTATTTCAGAACTTGCATGACTCAAGAAATTAAATGACTTTATCATGAGCAAAGTGGAAGAAATACTTAAGGAAATGGAGGGAGCTGATCTGATTATTGTATGATCTGTGGACTTTATCCTCATTTTTATTAACACTGTAGAGCACAAGTTGGTGAGCCTTCCCCACTACCTTTGAGGTGAACGAAGCTCATGCAGTCACCTGCCAGCCACACATAAATGTTTATGATAATTTTCAATTTGTGATGCTGCTTTACACTGCCTTTTTTACATGCCTTAGTTTGTACTCTCTCTCTCTCTCTCTCTCTCTCTCTCTCTCTCTCTCTCTCTCTCTCTCTCTCTCTCTTTTTTTTTAGAGAGAGAGAGAGAAAGAGATACACTCCTAATAGTAAAACTTTTATCATCAACACACTGAGTTTGTTAAGATGCATATTATCTTGTGGTGCTCTTTTACCATAACTGATATGTATGTGATACTGTAGTATATACATCAAATGGTAAATCTTTGAAAATCACCTTTACTGCAAGTTTGTTGAGATGGATTGTACCAATAATACATAAATATGTATGACTACTGTTTTTATCTCTGATGCCTGTAACCAACTGGAACTTCCTTAAGGGGGTGGCCACGGCAGTATGTTTTCATAACTGGTGAACTCCATTGCCACTTCTTAGCCTTTAGTGCTTCACCCTTAACAGGCCACTGACAAAGGACAACTCTAGCACAGTGTTTACAGATGCTCCTACCTAATGTTCCTTCTGATGGCTACTACTAAATGCTTATGACTTCTCAGTTTTTGATTTTACATGGGTGGTTTACATATTTTATATTATTTTAACTATATTTGTTCATTAATGGTTGTTTTATAATGTTATATTCACCTAATGGTAAATCTTATAATGTCACCATTATTACATGTTTTGTAGGGTCACTTCAATGTATATATAATTTGTGAGTGAAGTAAAAGTTTGAATTGGAGGATTGAGCATAGGTTGTTGAAGTGTTAAGCTGGTGTAATCTTTTTATTTTTACATGGTTGTTGGTTGGTTGTGGAGGAATTTGGATTGGAAGGGTCTAGTGTTGTTGCAAAGAATTTAGTGCCGGGCATGAGTTTGTAATTGAAGTATTTTTGTTGTGCAGGTGTTTAATGTATGGCATGGCTTGGCATACTGTTGATATATCATAGGTAATGCAGTTTACTTTTTTTAAGGTGCAGAATGTCAGAAATTCTCATTCTGTGGATGCTTCTTGCTTAAGAAGTTACTTTGGATTGTAGTGTATGAATGAAGAGGATTTCACTAGGGGCAGAAATTCATTCATGATAGTAAGGGAGAGGCATCTCCAGTGGCAAGCTTTGAAAAGATAGTCAGTTATTCCTTCAGTGGGACTTGAATTGATGTTTAAGCTTTCAGTGATTTAACAGCATATGGTTGTCCATTGGATAAAATAAACTTCAGCAAAGGAGAGGCTAATTCTTGTGACAAGCACAAAGGTGTTTCATTGTGTACTGCGCTTCTTTGATGGTTTTTAAATTATTTGAAAAGCCATAAACTGGGCATTTGCTTAGGCAGTTTGGAGCTATGGTACATTTGCCAATGGTTAACATTTGTTTTGAGAGTGATGGGGGTATTTTTTATTTTGTCAAAAAAAAAAAATTTGATTACTTTTGTGTATGTCATTTTTGTGTTTTCATCATAATACTTTGTCATAATCCAATAATTTCATTTTCATACATAAGTAAGTTCTGTAAATATTGATCTCTAGGAGTTTCCTAGCCTGAGTCTCCTTTGTTTATCCTCATTAAAGCTGCTCTGTGAAGACTTTTGCATTCTTTAGAAGCTGCCACGCCTAAGGATTAGTTGTAGACCAATAGAGAAGACTGTTCCAATAGAAATGTCGTGACCGATGTCTCTCTCTCTCTCTCTCTCTCTCTCTCTCTCTCTCTCTCTCTCTCTCTCTCTCTCTCTCTCTCTCTCTCTCTCTCTGGGGGGGGTCACCATATTCAGTTCGATAATTTTTTTTTTCCATTAGTGATCTTAGGCATGCATGCCTGAGGTAACACTTAGGTTTCTTATTGCAGGCTTTTAATTGGAAATTGATTCTCAAATTTCTCATAGCTAACTTTCTTTCAAAACTGATCTGTTTTTATAGGGGTGTAGGTGCTATGGAAATTGTGGCTATGGACATGAAACTTCGTGGAATGTACATTGCCCGTCAGTTAAGTTTCCATGGAGTAAGTTTTAGAATAGAAGAGGTCCCTTTAGATGAAGATTTCAAGCATATATATGATGAATCTGTGAAATTGGTGAGTATTTTTTAATATTTCATCATACTGATATGATAATTGACTTGTGATATTGGTCCACTGGGACTTTTTTTATTAGATTGATATTAAAGCATAGCACTTGTTGGATAAGATTAAGATCATTATTTTTACAGATAAATATCCTTAGTACATGAGTAACAGATTACTGGCATAAGTAACCAAATTCATTCTCTTAGATTTAAGGAAACTTTAGAAATATATAACTGTGATATATTTTTAAAAAATTTTAGTACAGGTGAAAACATAATGAAAGGTCACATTTTGAAAAACTTATCATAAAGAAAATGCACTGAGCACTTAGATGTCCATGGACTGTCTTATTGATTGGAATAATTACTCAGTTAACAAAAGTCAAATGCAGTCTAATATTATTTTGTGAATACCTATTGTTTTTATTTCTCCTGACAGTGGGTAGATGCACGACAAAAATTCCAGGAAGCATCAGAGCTGATTAATGCAGAAAAAGGAATGAAGAAATCTATGTGGGGACAGTTTTGGTCCTCACATCAACGTTTCTTCAAGTACTTGTGTATAGCTTCAAAGGTATGGTGATATTATTTGGAGCATTGTCTGTCAGTGTCAGAATTACTTGGGATTCCATTGTTATCTATGTAATCTGATATATATAGAGTTACACAGAACTACTTCTTCAGAGGTTTATGCCCTCTCCTGAGGCTCATGCAGTTCAAGGCTGTGGTACGTCTAGTAGTAGGGAAATAATAGACTTTTGAAGTGAGAAGTGTTTTGATGATACTGTACTGTAATACACAAATAATCACAAGTAATAGAGACTGTTGCCATGGCCACCTCGTTGAGGGAGTTCCAGTTAGAACAGGTGTCTTAGATAAAGATAAATAGATAGATAGACTGTACTTCCAATGATATAGCCTCACCATAAGGGTGGGTGTGTTGGAAATGAAATGCTTGAGGATGGTATGTAGTGTGAGATGGTTTTATTGTGTAAGAAATGAAATGGTAAGAGAGAGATGTGGTAGTATGAAATGTGTGGTTGAGAGAGCTCAATATGTGCTGAAATGGTGTAGACATATAGACAAAATGAGTGAGGAATGGTTGACAAAGAGGATATGTGTGTCAGAAGTGGAAGGAACAAAGAGAACAGGGAGACCAAACTAGAGATGGAAGGATGGAATGGAAAATATTGTGAGTGATTGGGGCCTGAACAGGCAGAAGAAAAAACCGCATGCTGTCGGTGAACTGAACAAGGGCATGTGAAGTGTCCAGGTTAAACCAAGAAAAGGTCTTTGGGGCTTAGTTGTGGATAGGGAACTGTAGTTCTGGTGCATTACACATGACAGCTAGAGAATGGATGTGATTGGATGGAGCCTTTTTCATCTGTTCCTGGCACAACCTTGCTAAAGGCGGAAAACAGCGATTAGGTATGAGAAAGAAATTCCCCAGGATCACTTTCTATGAAAGAGTCCTTTTTATACCAAGAACCAAGAATCTTTTTCTAAAGGCTCTTGAGCCAAAGGCTATGCTACCTCCAGTATCAGGGAAATTAGAGGCCTTTGGAGTGAGAAGTTCTCGATGAAACTGTACAATCAGTAATGTAGCCTCACTAAAGGTGAATTTTCACATGTAGGCAGAACCCAGTAACACCTGAACATATATCCATTTATATTTTTATGACAAAGGGAGCAAATGGGCATGTGGTACCAGGCAGAGATGAGGTGAAGAGGAGTTGGAGTGAGTACTTTGAAGGATTGTTGAATGTTTATGATGATAGGATGGCAGATGTAAGGTGCTTGGGTCAGGGAGTTATGTGAAGTGAGAGTCATGGCAAATAGTTTGGTAAAAAGAGAAGATTTTGTGAAACCCTTGCATAGAATGAAATGTGACAAAGCAACTGGAGGGAATGGTGTTGCAGTTGAATTTCTGTAGAAAGGGGTGAGTGTGTTGTTCACTGGTTAGTTAGGATTTCCAGTGTGTGAATGAATCATGGTTATGTGCCTGTAGACTGACAAAATGCCTGAGTAGCACCACTGTATAAAGGCAAGGCAGATTAAAGTTAGTGTTTGAACAACAGAGGGGTGTGTGATGCCATCATGGCTGTTTAACCCATTCCTGAATAAGGTGGTAAGGGAGGTGACTGCAAGGATCTTGAAGCGAATGGCAAGCATACAGTCTCTATGAGATGATGGGAAGTGAGCCAGTAATTGTTTGTTGATAACACAGCACAGGTGGCAGATTCAAGTGATAAATGGCAAAAGTTGGTAAGAGTGTGTGAAAGGAGGAAGTAGGGAGTAAATGTGAATAGATGCAAGTTTAATAGGCTTAGCCGGGCAGAAGGACTGGTTGGTTAGTTGGGGTTTGAGTTTGAGTGGATAAAGTTTGGAGGAAGTGAAGTGTTTTAGATACCTGGGAGTGGATATGGCAGCAAATGGAACCATGGTAGTCATAGGGTGGGAGAGGAGGTGAAGATTCTGCAAGCAGTGAGGAAAGTTTGGAGAGAGGTTATTTTCAGAGAGAGCTAATATGGGTATGTTTGAAAATATAGTAGTCCCAAAGTTGTTGTATGCATGCGAGGCATAGGGTAGAGATAAGGAAGTGCTGAAGAGGATGGATGTGAAAATGAAATGCCTTAGGATAAAATGTTGTGTGAGATGGTTGTCAAGGAACCATTTCACACAAATGTACACATATATGCACACACATATACATATATATGTGTATATGTGTATGAATGTGTATGTATATATGCATATGTTGATATTTGTATGTATGTGTTGTGCATATATGTGCATGTATGTATATATGTGTGTATGTGAGTGGATGGATCTTTCTTCTTCTGTTTCCCGGCGCTACCTCGCTAATGCAGGAAACACGTATAATAGAAGGCAGCAGGAGGTGAAGAGGAAGGTGCAAGTGTAGAAAAAGAAGTCAAATGAGAGTTGGTGTAAGAGAGTATAATTAAACTTAAGGGAAAGGAAAAAGATGTTTTAGAAAGAGGTAAATAGTGTGCGAAAGTCAAGAAAACAATTGGAAACATTGGTGAAGGGGGCAAAAGGAGGTTTTAAAAGGTAGTGATGGAGTGATTATTTTGAAGAACTGTAAAATATGTATGATGCAGGGCCCCTGGGGCAAAAGGAGGTTTTAAAAGGTAGTGATGGAGTGATTATTTTGAAGAACTGAAAAATATATATGATGCAGGGCCCCTGAGAGGAATTTTATCAGGGGGTACAAAGTTTCTTTTGGGCCCCCTTCCCTTTTCCATTAGTCATCCTGTTTTTATCCACTACGGTTTTATGCCATGAGCTGTAAGGCCAAAAAGGGTATGG
>JAYMFT010231893.1:0-11180 GCA_038088735.1 Panulirus argus
ACAGACAGACAGATAGATAGATAGATAGATAGATAGATAGATAGATAGATAGATAGATAGATAGATAGATAGATAGAGAGGAGGTGTGGCCCTCAGCGAGAATGGACGGTGGCCGTGCCATAAAACACTTCAGCCCCGACGGATGAGCAACCCTGCGGGCGGGGCGGGAGGAATGTCCCTCGCGTCTCCACAACAAATTCCCGCTCCAAGTCGCCGTCTCCGGGGAACTCCGGTTAACTTTGCCATCTATTTTCATGGCGACTGATGTTGGCGGGTCCAGCGTCCTCCCCCCCCCCCCAAAAAAAAAAAAAAAACTTCGAGACCGAAGTGACTTCGACTGAGTAAACTGCGTTCTGTCGACTGTTCGACACTGGCTTTTCAGTACTCGTGAGCATGCCTACCCACCATTATTCTTAACACCAAAGGAGGTAGGGGTGTGGTGTCTTTAAGGAGCGTGGTGTCAAAAACCGTAGCAGCAGCAGCAGCAGCAGCAGTAGGCAGGTCGAGGACATATACACACACACGCACACAGAGGCTCCGGCGGGAGGGGAGGGAGAGGCGTGCAGCCCCGCATGGACTCTGATCTTGTGCAGATTTTGGCTGCGGCTGAAGCGTATACCAGAGGGAGGCAGAGAAGGCGTGTTTGCCCCCAGCCAAGACTATTTACCTAGAAAACAAGACCCAGAAAAGGAGTTTAACGTAAACATATGTTACCCTCCCTCCCCCCCACCCTCCTCCTCAACCACCACCAATCCCTCCACTCTCCCGTCTTCTTGCCATTTCTCTTCCATTTACCTTCGCTTTCCTGTCTGTCGCTCTTCTTCCATCCTCTATATCTCGCCTTTCCCATCTTCTACCCCTTCCTTTTCCGTCTTCCTTTCTCTTTTCCCTGCCACCACTTTTACGTCTTCCATTCCTACTTCTCTTCCATAAGTCTCCCTCTCTTCCTTACTCTTACACCCCCTTCTCCCTGCCTTTCTCTAGCATCTCACGTCCGCTTCCATCCATTTTCTGATCCTTTCTTTTCCATCTTCCCCCTCCTCCTTTCCCACAACCACCATTCCAACCATCACTCTCCCTTCCTATAACCACCATTCCAACCATCACTCTCCCTTCTTACTACCACTGCTTCAACCGTCACTCTTCCTTCCTATCACTCCTCAACCTTCCCTCCCTACTACCACCACTCTTACTCCATTACCCTTTCTTTACCAATCTGTTCTACCAATCATTTCGTTCCCACTCGAAACCTCATTTACGAACACGTAAATCTGCAAGGAAGCAGCCACAACATAACACCCCTCCTCATCCAGTCACCCCGGTAACAGCTGGCTTTGCGTTACCATCTTCATTCACAGGAAGCATCAGAAAATTAACGACTACCAAATACCAATAAGAATGAACGCGAGGAGAACCGTCACTTCCCCCCCAAGGTCGGAGTGGAGGAGATTAGGAAGAACTTATCAACAATAGCAAGTTTTAAATTGGAATCAAATCTTTTAAGCCGACACCTGGAAGACAGTAAACTGAAAAATTCGCATCAAAGCCGTGCATTGGACCAAGACAATGATAACCCACGAGGCCACAATGACAGGAATACACAATTAAGACATTTCATCCACAGCTACCAACCATCTCCTGCTATATAGGACTCAGATTCGGAGGTTCAATGTAAATCACACTCACACAAAAAAAGGATTTTGATGGAAGCAATTATAATTTCAGGAGGATTTAGGATTTGTAAGGAATTCGATACTGGAAGGGAACGTGATATGAACACCTTTACACAAGCAAAAAAAAAAAATATACAATGAATGAATTTGGAACTGAAATACTAGGATCAGGATAATGAGATACCAGTACAACATGAACAGAACCAGATTTGAGGTTAATAAAGATTTTCAACAGAAATTACATTGATCTCTGAATGTGAACGCAGTAAGAGCCAAGGGTATGATACAGTAAGGGCCAAGGCACATAAAAATATCAATATCATCTGTCTATTTAACTCAACTGACGACACAACTCGACACATTTACCTGGCTTTTGTGTGATCTGCCGTCACTTGACACCGTCTCGTGACCTTTCTGGCCGTGACACTGTCTCGTGACGTATCTGGCAGTGACACTTTCTCACTCCCTACGTCGCTGTGACAATCTCACGACTTAAGTGGCTGTGAGAGTCCTATGACATTTCTGGCCGTGACACTGTCTCGTGACCAATCTGCTTGTGTTACGGTCTCGCTGTGACACACATGAACCATCTGGCCCTGGCTCATATCTTATCTCGAGACAGTCTCATCTGTCTGGTTTGTAACACAGTCTCACTGCCCTCTCCATTCTTGACACTGACACTTGTTTGTGAGGGACTGGCAGGAAGAATCCTTAACAACCATAAACGCAGGTCCTTGGGTCATCCAGCGAGATGATCAAATCGTCAAACGACCAGCGACGCGCACCAAGCCACACAACCCTCGAACAATCCGACGAAGAACCACTGAGGTTCGTTGGAACTTCGAGCTGCCCAGCGTAACTCCGGGCGACGTGAACAAAGCACTCGAACCAACTGTCTGCTTATGGGCAATGCCAGGTGGTCCCTCGAGTTACGAAAAGACGTCATTCCCACCTACTGAAGGCTTCTTATACGTACTGAGAGGCACTCACAACCAACACCTACTGCAGACATACCGTCGGGGAAGAGGAAAAACGTTATTGGTCTACATTTTCCAGCTATTTCTCTAAAAAAAGAAAACCATCAATGGACCATACGAGCTGGATAAAAGCGACCTGAAACACATACAACAGTTACTATGCTGTATTTAATCAAAGGTGTAAAGAACAATTTACCAAGGTGTGGAGGAAGACTGGGAGGTGTCAGGTAAGAGGAAGTTGTATAAACAAAGAAAGCCACATGAAAAATTATGAGTCTGTGGCTAACGTTAAACTCTCCAAGTGGTTGAGGATGTGGGAAACCAAAACTCACTTATATGAGCTCGTAATGTGTGAATCTCGGCCGATTTATACTTCTCGAATACCCGCAGTCACAAACCAGCATTCTTCGGCGAGGCAGAGCCCCTGGATGTATGGACTCGGGACCCTATATTTCATGGGCTCTTGCGCGGATAGAGGCGACCCACCTCAGCTAGCACACTCCGCGCGGATATCAGAGACGAAGACCCAATGGACATCTTGAGGAAACTCTGCAGTCACAAGAGACCGCAAAGCTCATGTCATCCCATGGCTACTGCGCATGCCAGAGGCCTCCGCTTTACCATGCGTAGTTCAGTTTAACCTCAGGATCATGCGAGGACTATGCCAACCACCGCGCGAGTCCCTTCCCACCGTCCACATGGACGAAGGGCAGCAGGATGCAGCATGCGGACGACCGAGATTAGGAACCTCATCAATCATGTATTGCATCCAGCCGGTTATTATCTGAATGTACGTGTAAGACCGAGGATCTCGGCCGTCGGTCGTGTACTGTACTGTGCTGGTATCGTGCGGGTATTGGACGGGTATCGTGAGGGCATTGTGCGGGTATCGTACGGGTGCTGCAAGGGTACCTAAGTAGGGAGGGCCCTGAATTCGTATAAAAGACTGGGCCATCTGAGGTAACTACGGACCATCGATGAGAAGGCCGGGCCACTGACCAGAGGCGGGCCAGCACCAGGCAGCGCACCGGGCCAGCAAGCAACTGGCCCCCATGCCCTGCTGACCAGTGGACGGACAGGTGGGAAGAGGGCATGGAAAAGGAGGGAAAAAGGATGAAGTGATGGAGAGCGGGCTTTACGGAAAAGGAAGAGAGAGAGAGAGAGAGAGAGAGAGAGAGAGAACCTTCCTGAGAGTACCTAGGAAACGATTTTCTCAAAACGTAGGGCTAACGCGTAGCACTCACCTCACGTTGAAAAAAAAAAAACTTCCTTGCTGCCGCCACGCTCATTAAATATATGTCTATTCTGGGTTAATCTGAAGCTGACTTCAGCCGTATATTAATTTTTCTTTTAAATGTTTTTATAGCTGTTCTGTACAGGCCTCTTATTTCTCCACGTAGTACACTGAACAATCTCTCTCGCTTTCTTGCAAGTCTCTGAAACACTTACTGGTACACCCCATGGTCTTCTCGCAGACTTAATAACACAGTTTATCGTCCATGCTGAGGGAGTCTTAGGCCTATGGCAATTTCTTTTACCCCTTCAATTTGTTTCCATGGGCGGATTATCGTGTTTCTTTCTCCACTTCCTTCTAAGCTACAGAGTCAAGTTCTTGAGACTCTCAAGTTGGTTAGTACGTTCCATCCCCTCGATTTTCCTCGTGAAGTTGTTTTGAATTCTCCCTCACTTGCTTACATGCCACTGAGTGGTGACCATGTGGCACACCAGTACTCAATTCTGCTTCTTACGTGTACGCTGGACATTTTCATCGACAGGTTTCCGTCTCGTTGTTGTGAACGTTCTCATCTTATCGCCTCGCTCATTACTTGGCTCGAGAGCGCTATCTTCTCAAAATGTCCCTTTGACTTCCACTTTATCAATCATGACAATTCCTCTATCTCTGACGTTGTTTCCTTCACTTTCTAACTCTCTCCCTGTTGGGCCTCTAATATGGGCTCGTCAGTGCGTTGTTAATTCATTCCCCGAATTATTTGTTCAATCTCCTCTACGGCAAATTCCACCAGGGGGCGTCTGCCCATATGCAACATTTTCGTATCTCTCTCTCATCATCATCATCATCCGGTCCTCACATTTTGCTTACGCTAGTGTCATCAGCAAAGCGCCTTGACTATATATATATTTCCTTTTACTTCCTTTGGCTACCGCACGGAGTGTCCTTGTTTGTTTGAAAAGGAGAGGGAGGGAGGGAGGGAGAGAGAAAGAGAGAGAGAGAGAGAGAATATATAAGTACTTTTTCGCGGTGTGGTTCGCCCGTGCTGGCCGGGCGTGCGGGGTGGGTGTGTGTGTACAGAGCAGCTGGGAGGGCGGATAGGGAAAGAGGCTGGTGCCAGCAACGCAGCGACCAATAAGGATCTCACATCATCGAATAATGCATCTGCGAATGGAGGCAACGCGGGACATGCAGCCTAACGAGCAAACTGCAATTAATCCATATATAAAACGGCAGTAAAGCTTAACGAACGGAGCCAACTGGCCAATAGCACAGTAGAACATTGAACAAGCACCAGAACAGCCCGTTATTGTACAGACATGTTGGACAAGGGAACTGATGAGTGCAATGTGCAGGGCGAGGGAGAGGAACGGGGAGATAGGGTAACGAGAGTGGGGAGAGGGGAGTGGGAGAGGAAGAGGGGAGAGGAGGGGGAAAGGGGACAGTGATCGGAAAGGCCATGTTCAGTTTAAAACCCCAGGCGAAAGGGGTATATAACCAGACTCCACATGTTTTTGACTTATAGTGGTAAGTTGACGCACTCTAGGGGTTCATTCGACGCATTTCAGGGGGTTCGGTGACGGAGGTTTCAGACGGTGAAAACGCCCCGTGGTCCGAGAGCTCTCGGGTTCGCGTTCCAGCAGTCCAGGACTCGTTCAAGCACACTATTTCCACAGCCTTCGGGATGCAAGTATTCCGCTGGTTCAGAAGCTTCACGCACTCTGAGGTTCAGAAGCTTCAAAGGTTTCACATGCTTTATGAGGTTCAGCAATGAAGGATCCGAAGGTAGAGGAAGAAAAAATTGAAACTAAAAAAAATACGAAGAATAAATGAAATTGAGAAGGAATAAAAAAAAAAATAGATGGGTATTATGTAAAATGAATAAAAGCAGAAGACAATATGAAGAGATAATCTAAAAAGCAGGAAATGGAATGAACATGAAGAGGTAGGCGAACAGCAGAACAGAAAACAATACATACAAAAGCAAAACCAGAGAGAGAGAGAGAGAGAGAGAGAGAGAGGAATGGCAGAGGTCGGATGGAGCCAGGATGTGTCATGAAATGTGGGAGATTGTGAGGGAGGGAGGGAGGGAGGGGATGGCTGGTTCCTAGGATTAGAAGGCGAGTAATATAAACAATACCCACTACCCAGCCTCCTCCCCCTCCCGTACACACACACACACACACACACCCACACGTTGACACCGTCTCCGCACGCCCTCCCAACCCACCTATACATAAACATCACCACCTACCCCCACCTGCAGGACCACAACACGCAGCCATGAAGAATTCCCACATCCCGCACACTTACACACCTACGTATCCAGAACCTTACCCTTACCTGAAGACATTAAAACAACCTCAGGATACGTACGGGACCTACACGCTGCCCTGCACCAAAGGCTTCCCGACTCTCCAACACCTGCCTTACAGACAACATTGCCCGCACTTACTCTGGAACCTGCAGCAATCACGCTTCACAACACCATATTGTACAATTCATTCTACACTCTCCCATCCTGCCAACATCCTACAATGCATCTTCATGACCCCCTCTCCACCAAAACTTAGACCACCATTACACACACAAACCCTAGCCTACACTTTCCAAACACTGCTACACCCTAGCCTAGAGCCGTCTGAACACAGCTACAAAACCCCACCAACGCCTTGGCAACATCCAGCTAGACACGTGACGCCTGTAACCCCGACAACTACACCATGGCAACTCCTGTCCCCCAGGCAGGCACGTGACACCCCTACACCTACACCGGCCATCTACACAGACAGTGGTATCAGGCGAGAGATACCCCGCAGGAGAGGCCCGCGCTCGGGTGTATCAGAGAGTGACAACTTTATCATCTGTGCGAGTTGACTACAGGCATGGGGAGGGGCTGGGGAGGAAAGGGAGAAAGAAGGGGAGGTAATGAGGAGGAGGCACGCTCTGTTATGGAGTTGACATGGGGAGGGGTTGGGGGCGTGGGTAAGGAAGAAGGACTGGGGTGGAAGGAAGCATGGGAAGGAAGGAGGCGTGGGGAGGAAGGAAGCATGGGGAGGAAGGAGGCGTGGGGAGGAAGGAGGCGTGGGGAGGAAGGAGGCGCGGGGAGGAAGGAGGCGAAGGCAGAGGAACATGAACAAGAGTGGCCTAAGAAAAAAATGATGAGTGAAGGGGAGCAAGAGATTGTTCGGAAGTTGAGGGAGAGTGAGGCCAAGGGGAGAGTGGCCGCCATGAGGGAGAGAGAGAGAGAGAGAGAGAGAGAGAGAGAGAGAGAGAGAGGTAGTATTGCCCAAAGGGTGAGAGAACTGCGGCCTAGACTCTAGCAACACATGGCCATGGAGACGCGTAAAAATAATAAATAAACGAGTAAACAACCGTTTACTGGATTTAGGTCGCTAATCGGCTGCATAACCACTGTTGAGGTATTACAGACATTACAGAACTGGAGATCATGATGGCTACTGTATTTATAGTCAACTAATCATACAAGAGCTGAAGATTAGGGTGAGCTGGACATTTCCACACCTAGGTAAACATATGGGTCAGGTACATCCAGACAGACAGGGAGATATACTGGGATATTTAAGGGGTCAAAAGTATGGTTTATACATTATGAACTCGACTGAACATTAAGTGATGAATAGTTGCAGTAATTGACATACCACACAGTCTAACAAACAGAAAACCGAGCTGTTCACTTGCATAGCTATGCTCTTGTTCATGGATCGTTTATGAACGTTCACAATGGCAGGTAAAGTATTGTTGTGTGTGTGTGTGTGTGTGTGCGTGTGTGTGTGTGTGTGTGTGTGTGTAACTGCCTATTTGAGCTGTGCATGGTGTCCGAATTTCATTATTCACTTTATTCCATTTATCCTCGACTCACAGTATAA
This sequence comes from Panulirus argus, assembly GCA_038088735.1. NCBI lineage: Eukaryota > Metazoa > Arthropoda > Malacostraca > Decapoda > Palinuridae > Panulirus > Panulirus argus. Next base: position 7,772 of record JAYMFT010231893.1, read on the forward strand.
AAGTACCTTTTATACATCTTTTGTAACAATTTTCTTGCTTAATATCATGTTACCGCCTCTGGTTACTCCATCCTTGCGTAACTCTTAAGAACTGTTCACTCTTGACATTAATCAATCGTTTAAACAACTATAAATGCTGTGAGCAGGTCACCCCTTGCTCTTCTTTCTTCCGTTGTGGACAAATCTAACGCATCTAGCTAGACTTCCTTCCCCTGCAACTCAGCTTTCTTATTCATGGTACCATATCTACTGCCCTCCTCTTCACCTTCTCGGTTGGTTCTTTTTACTTCTTTAAGCGCGGTAACCCAACCCGAAAAACACATTCTAGTTTTGACCTAATGTACGTTGTGAACAGCATGCTCAATATTCCTTTAGCCATATACTTAACTGCTATTTCAGGATTTGCCTGAAGAGAGTCTGTCTTTTCGACTGTTCTCCAAACGAAGGGAATCTGCCGACAATTTGTGTGAACGATGTCTACTCCCAGTTCCCTCTTGCACGCCCAAAGCTTATTTCTTGAGATATAATGTTCATATCAAGACAGTTTTTACGCCATGACATCCTCGTTACCCACCACCGACTCGGGCTGAATTTCATCAACTGCGTGTCAGACCCAACTCTGATGCTTGTCAAAGTACCCTTGTAAAACAGATGCGATCCTCCTGGTTTTGAGCCTCTCTCATGACTCTGGCATCATCTGCAAACATATTCAGGAAGGAATCCAATCCCTCTGGCAAGTCATTTACGTAGTCTCACCCATAATCCTTCCTGAAGATCTACCTTCTTCACCAACATCTTATGTTGTGCGGTGTCAAACGCTTTCCGGTAGTCCAGATACAGACAATCAACCCGTCCTTCTCTTCTAAAACAGTGCTCACTTTCTCATGGAAATCTAGGAGATTCGTTACACATGATCTTTTCCTCACTTAAGTCGTTTCACCTTTGCAAGTACTCATCTACTTGCTTACCATTTTTCTTTCCCAATACTTTACAGACCGCATCCACTAAGGAGACCAGTAGGCAGTTCAATGCATCTTTTTTTGGTTTCCTGTCTTTAGGGAAGGTATGACATCTGTCGTTTTCCACTCCCTTGGCAGCGACGTCCTGAGTACCATTTCAAGTCGTATGTCAGCTGTATCTGCACACATCTTCATAACAGATGGAGATATTTCGTTTGGACCATGAGCTTTAAGTATTATGTTCGTCTTTTCTATACGTCAGTGCTTTGTAACACCTCCCCTCATTCCCTCTCACTGTTGTTAGGGCTACAGTAAAAATATCTTATGAAACTGTCATTCGCTTTCATCATATCTTTTGCATCATCCACAACAATTCTTCCCCCTGAATCCCCTCGCATTATTAGTTGTTCAACTGAAAATCTATTCCTGATGACTTTGTGGGAAAGCTCTGGATTTGTCTCCTGCCTTGCCCACAGCATTCTCTTCAATTAGGTTTCTCTAATCACCATTCCTTATCCTGTTACAGACGTTTTCTCCCCTTATGCCTTTACAATGCTGACTGGCTGGGGTGCGTCTGTCCTCGCTAGAGAACACTGCTAAACTCCTTCGCGTTCGTGACATTTCTTTCATCGAGCCCTCCCTCCGTTTTTACCCTTCGCTCCGTATACGACGCTAAAGATACCAAAGGCTCTTACTTCTTTCTCCCTTGGGAATTTCACAATTCCTCCCACCACAATGCTCTGATTCCTCACTATTTCCAGTGTATGGTATCATACAAAACCATTGAGGTCTCTGTATTTCTACGATTAGATCACCTCGTTCAGCCACGTTTCATTTGAGTGTGTGTGTGTGTGTGTTTGTGTAATTACTCAATCCGTACTGTGAAAAGAGGGACTTTTATGCTAAGAAGGGCCCCACCTATATGAAATCTATAAATTTTTTAAACTTTCGCACGCTATTTATATGTATTCGCGACACTTGCCAGATGCTTCTGGTATTACTGTACAGGGGTACCTTGTGACAGCACTAGGATCCCGATTCCTCTATCAAGGAATAAAGTACTGAAACTGAAGTCCATCCATGACTCATGACGTATTAAGTATTTCTCTACATCTTAAATGTGTGTGTGTGTGTGTGTGTGTGTGTGTGTGTTATGTGTGTAGGGGTGGTGGTGAAGAAGGAATATGGTGGGTCAGTTTAAATATATATCTTGTGTAAACAGACCGTCCTATTTGCTTGACGGATTCCCAACCACCACCCTCTTTCACCCTCCCTCCTACAGATCCCGAATTAGGAGGGATTTTTTGTATTACAAGACGAGGGATTTCCTGGTGGGGATTTACTGTGCGGTTGGGCGGGAAAGGTTGAAGTTGTGGCACCATGTAAGCCTTTAGGGGTATATGGGCGAGGGATTTAGCGCAAGAGATGAGTGTCATGACGCGAAGATAAGACGCTGCCAACTCCCACACCCAGTTCCCCCCCCCAACCACCCTCACCCCCTATACCACACAACACCCATCCGCCCCGTCCCGCCCCGCCCCGCCCTCTCCCCCCCCCCCTTTCCCATCCCCACCTACACAGACTTTGGGGGCGGGGGAGGAAGGGGAAGTAGGGGGGGAAGGGGGAAGTACGAGGGGGGAGGGAGGGAGGGAGGGAGGGTAACGTAAACAGCGATACCCTATATTTATAGAAAGAATATTTTGATAAGGTAGGGCACGGCGTGACGTTATGGGGTGTCAGCAGGGGGCAGCCCCCCCCCCCGACCAACAACCCTCACCTCCCTCCCTCCCCGCCGTTATCCAGCTGACTTAGGGGCACGGCAGACATCCCCCCCCCCCCACCTCAACCACCCCACCCCACCGGACTGACCCAGTGGGCACGGCAGACGTCCCTCCCCCTCCACCCACGCCATTGGACTGACTCAGGAGCACGGCAGACCTCCCTCCTCCCCAACCACCCCACTCGACTGACTCAGGGGGCACGGCAGACGTCCCTACCCCCACACCGTCCGACTCAAAGAAATCACTTTGGCAGAGGGGGGGGGGAGGTCTCCCATCCCCGCCACTGGCCCATAACACCCGGGCCAGTTTTTACAGCAACCCAAATGTTTCCTCTCAAAATATTGGGAGTAGCAATTCTCCCGCCATCTTATTTCTTTTTATGGTCGGTTCGCAGTTAATTAAAAAAAGGGAAGAGGACCATCACTAGTGTCTTTTAACCTATCTCCAGCCAGCTATAAGCACACCCTCTCCCCCAACTCTTCCACCTGCTGTACAGTGGACAGTTGATTGGGGAGGGAATGTTGGGGGGGGGGAGGAGGAGGAGAGGCCTCTCTATGCTGGAGTCAACTCCTGAGGGGGGGGGGGGGGGGATAGACAGGACAGCTCAGAGCACCAGGTGAAAGGGCAGTAGGTGGGGGAAGGTCGTACGGTGGGTAAATATACGGAGGG
>JAYMFT010231904.1:0-11179 GCA_038088735.1 Panulirus argus
CGCTACCTCGCTGACGCGGGAAACAGCGATCAAGTATAATAAATAAATAAATAATATATATATATATATATATATATCTGTATATATATATATTAAAACAATATATAAAATCCAAAACCAAGAAACATTTGCATCTCATACATGTTCGCAACTTCCCTAGTTAGCAGGTAACGCCAGGAACAGGAATAAATGGCCTTATTCTCTCACATCCACTGTAGCTGTCATATATAATGCACTGAAATAAGAGCTCCCAATCCACAACTAGGTCCAACAGACTTTTCTGATTTTTTTTTTTTCTGTGTAGGTCAGCCTTTTGGCAGCACTTTGTCCCCCGTATACCACTTTGCTCCTCTTAGCTTTATCCCTTCTCCCATCTCACATCCTCCAGCTTCTTCAGACCCCGAACCTTCATATCATTTTCATTCCATCCTTTCACCTCTTCCTGGTTTCCATCTTTCCCTTGTTCCTTCCACTTCTAGCAATTATACCCTCTAAGTCACCTTCTCTTCATTCATACTTTCCATATACCCAAATAATTTCAGCACACCCTCTTCGGCTCTTTCATACATACTCCTCTTCCTATCACACACCTTTTTTACCCTATGATTTCATACTTGATCAACCATCCTCACACCACATATTGTCCTTCAGTTGCCATGGCTCCATTGGCTGTCATGTACACTTCCAAGTATCTAAAGTATGTAAAGTACTTCACTTCACCTAAGTACTCTCCATTCAGAAACACTCTTTTCACTACTAAACCAAATATAACTTTTTTATCACATTTACATTAAACTTTCTCCCTTCATGCACTCTTCCAAATTCAGACATCAGCTTTAGCAGTTTAAGAAATCGAGTTTCACAACTGTCTACGGACTTGTAACCCATACCTAACAACCCCCTTACAGATTTACAATGAAAACTTTACAAACAAAATCCTCAATGAAATCATCATACAGACTAATCCTGTCACCAAAATGGAGAATCATTTTTCCCACTCCATATATCTAATTCTTTAAAAAGTGTTATGTTCTTCCATTTGGAAATGATAACCAACATTTTTTTGGTATCGGTTGCTGTACTACTCGGGCTTTGGCTTCGTTAAATCATAAAGGAAACACTTTTTTTTATTTACATTTGTATAAGTACGAAAGAAATAATCCATATGATATGCTTTAGCTTCATTTGATCACAAAAAGCTGTTCATGTAAAGAAATTATTGAAATAATTTCAATACTGATCAAAATAGCTTTGGTACTTTATAAATTCAAGAGATATTTTCTTACACACACACACACACAATAAAAGATGGTTATTATTGTGATTGTGTTGTTTATGAGCTCATGACCACCTTAATTTGGGATATTCCTAGAAATTTACTTATGAATCCATGTAGTGGAAAAATATCTAAAGAATTTTTAAACCCATTACCACAGGTTTAAGATATGCATGACCAGCTTTTGCTAATGCTGATAACGTGTTCAAAATTTTGACGTTTGGAACCAAGATACAAAAGGCTTCTGAAAATACTCATCTCCAAATGTATACATTAGCAACTTTACAAAAATATGAAATTAGAATTGGCCTAATTTTGTCTAATGACAATAATATGTTGTCTAATTTAATGGTCTGGCTACTACCATCTTATTCTGTTTGGTCTGGCTAGTAATGTCTATTTCTAATGGTTTGGCTGGAATTGTCAGACTTTAACAGTATGGCTAAAAGTAATTTCAATTTAAGATTCTAGTTTACCTACAGCTGAGTAATAAAAGAATATATTAACTATATGGGATTCTCTCCTCTCCAATTACACAAGGCTGACCCTTTCAACTACCCAAAGCTCCTGAGAATAACCCTTTCAACCCCTAACATTTCTCAGGTTAATTGAATTTACGTAAATATGAACAGTTGTCTCCCATTCCAGGTGAAGAACTTTCTTGATCACACTCAGTGGTATGAAGTCCTTGTCAAATTGTGAGTGGATGTAGGCTTAAATCAAAGGTTTATTTTTGTTATATATCATATAACACTAGGACCCCTTTCTCTGAAGGGGCTCCTGCAGCTTCAAGGCTGCACAACTTCCAGTAGAAGGTAAATGATGGGCTTTTGAATGAGAATTTCCTCAAGAAATCTGTACTACCATTTATCAATAGGCAATGCTCTATGTATGTTACACAATAACACCATGTCCATTGAGTCAAGAGGTGGAATTACAGAACCATCAAAGGAGAAACGAGAGTAGTGAGGAGTTTTCAATAGAGAGATGGGTAGAAACTGGGTCTTGGAGGTATTAACAAGATTTTGTGTACCACACTGAGATATCCTATCCAAAAAGGACGGGTGATTAGGAAAACCTGGTTTAAAAAGAAAGATATACACAAGCATATGTATGTGAGAAGGAGATATGGTCAACAGCCATTATTAGATTACATATTAATTGACTGGTGTGTAAAAGAGAAGCTTTTGCATGTAAATGTGGTGAGAGGGGCAGCTGGTAGGATGTCTGTTCACTATCTTGTGGAGGCGAGGGTGAAAATTTGTATAGGTTTTCGAAGAGGAAATAATGTCAAGGAGAAGAGAGTGGTGAGTGAGTCAGTGTGGGAAAGAGACTTATATTTATTTACATTTATAATACTTGATAGCTATTTCCCGCGTCAGCGAGGTAGCGCCAGGAAACAGACGAAGAAAGACCCATCTCCCCACATATGCACAGTACATCTATATACATATCAACATATACATATATACATACATACACATACACACGTACATATTTACACTTGCTCGCCCCCATCCACTCCTGATGCCACCCTGCCACACGGGAAATAGCATCGCCACCCCCCACGCCGGCGAGGTAGCGCCAGGAAACAGATGAAATGGCCACATTCGCTCACACTCAGTCTCAAGCTATCATGTGTAATGCATTGAAACCACAGTGAAGAAATACCAACAGTGAGTCTCTAGCTGTCATGTGTAATGCATTGAAACCACAGTGAAGAAATACCAAGAGACTGAGTGTAGAATGGTAAAAGGTGAGGGAAGACGAAGTGAGGGGAGTGGGTGATGAATGGCACATGCAAGAGATCCTTATAACTCAAAACCTATTTCACTCCATCCTTTGATCTCCTTGGTCTCCTCCTTTTCTGCTTCTGAAATGAATATTCTCTTAGACTCTGGTCATCCTCTCCATATGTCCAAATCACATCAACACACCCTGGGCAGCTCTTATCATATACCACAAACCTCTTTTACACAGCCATTCCCAACATGATCAATCTCCCTCACATCATTTATTGCACTATGGTATATCATTCCCACACATCTACCTTCCCTCATAATCTTGCTCTTGGAGACTAAGATTTAGACAGGTACAACACCATCAGAACTACTGTACCATCAAACATACCCATCTTTGCCCTCACAGAAGGTGGCCTCATCCTCCACAAACTCCTCAATGCCTTAACCCTTAAAATCCCACTAAGTTATCTTTCCAACCCTTAAAACTCATGTTTTTCAAGTTTATGAAATCAATTCTATTTATCTGTCTGTCTATACCTCTCATGCCTGTTCCCTTTAGGAATTCCCTCAATGGGGTGGCCACAGCAAAAATCACCATAACTGGTGAATTCCAGTGCTACTTTTTAGGGTTTAGTGCATCACCCTTAACAGACCACTGGCAGAGGGCAACTCTAGTGTGGTGGTTTCTGAGGATTCTGTTGACTACTACTACCACCTAATGTGAAATGAATTAAAAGTTAAAATTCTAAGATATCCATTTAACACTTAAAAGAAAAAAGTTCATTCAAAAGTACTTTTCACTTACTTCTTTTATAGTAAAAATATGTAAAACTTTTATGGATGTTTCGGCACAATGAGCTAAATACTGGTATAGTTAGACCTGAGCGTCAAGTAAGTTTCCACATTGCATGTTTTAGCATTTACCTACATTGAAATATTAATGACTGATTGTAACTGTTTTTCTCACATAATAAATCTCTAATTGCTATAATTGATGTGATTCATTGATAATTTTTTCATGAGTTGAATTATAAAAGTTCGTAATATTACCCGTAGCACCAGTCAGATGTAGTGATTTCAATGTCAGATGGGGGGCTACAACATTGCCTCGACTTTGGCTATAAAACCTTCTCCATTATCTTAGTCACACTCCACATGATCTAAAGACAGATCATCAACATTACATAATTCAGGATCATCTCCCTGGGCATTTTAATCTAGCTTGATGACACTCTAGTTTCCTCCTTAAAAAACTGCTAAAATGTGCTTTCATTGGCATGACTGGCTGTGAGGAGAAGCAATTGTGCACTGCCTCCTTAGTCAGCAACCAGGATCAGTGCATGGCCGTGAATTGGAGGCATGAAACTAGTTATGTAAATATTTGTCTAAAGGAGTTACTTACCTATTGTAAATGTCACTCTGGAGACTTGTAGGGGTTCAGATTATGTGTGGCATGAAAGCTTGACTGGGTGGAAATCATATTGTCAGCGAGATGTGAAAGTGAGCACAACCTGATTAAGAGGGCCAACTTGGGATTGCTTCAATGGTTTGGTAGACTTAAGAGGATGAAAGAAGAGACTGGAAAAAGACAATCTCACTGTGGAGGTGGCAAGGTGAAAGGGAAGCCCATGGAAGAGATGGAAGGATGTATAGATGAGTCTTGGGGGTATTTAGGAGGCTAAGGCATGCACTGGGGGGAAAGAGAGAGAGAGAGAGAGAGAGAGAGAGAGAGAGAGAGAGAGAGAGAGAGAGAGAGAGAGGAAAGGGGGGGGAGTGATGTCATATATGGGAGGCCATGTGCTGTCAAATGGGTTAAGCCAGGGCATTCAAAACAGTCAAGTGAAACCATGAAAAATCCTTTTAGGTTTGGCTACACAAACTGTGCAATGAGTTTTTACTTTTGAGCCAATTCAGCAGTTTGCAATGACTCGCATCATACTGTATACTTACCTAGTAACATAAAGGCACAAAATATTAATTCTGTATGTACAGTGCTTGGAACTAAAATCAGCACACGTAACATAAGAGCATTATCCAAAAGTGTGTTTTCAACATACAAGTTAGCAAATGGATTTCTGGCAGATATAGGTAAAAATAAGCACTCTTAGAAAATTATTTTTCTTTACATTTCCAAGTTGTTTTATAAACGAATCTTGTTCCATATCAGACCATTTCATAGTTTTATACAAGTTCTTGTCCTGACAATATATTAAATTCAAAACATTACCAGTTAAATTAGTGAAAAAAAATTGCCAAAGTAATTATCATTCTAACTTCATATCTCTGATGCCCGTTACCTCCTGAAACTCCCTCATGGGGATGGCCATGGCAAAAGTCTCCATAACTGGTGAACACCAGTGCCACTCTTAGCCTTTAGGCAATTAACAATCACACTTTAATCAAACATTATCAGTAATCTATAAGAACACTGAAGAAGACTATGAAAGAAAGAAACCAAGAAATACAACAGAATGTGGATGTACAGAACTACAAATCAAAATGCATTGGAAAAATTTATCTTTATCTAGTATTAGGGATTCCCGTTACTCATTTATTAATGTTCCCACCAAATCTATGACGCTTATCACTCAACCGGCACACTACAACCATCATATTCTGCTGCTGTTGTATAGTTAATTACTTACCAATTTCTATTTACTTCAAATAAACTATTTCTAATATCATTACAAGAATACAGTATCACAAAGATTCTTATTGATATAAATGAATATGTTAACACCACTAATTACATCAGACATACACTTGATGCAATATAACTGGAACATAATTACACATGAGATGTGCATATATAGACATATAAATTCAATGTCCCTAATGTTATATGAACATAGATATCTAAAAGATTGAAACTTAGGGATATAAAGTGCTTTGCCTTTGGTTTTTCACTAATTTATTTTTTACCTGTCAGTATTGATGATTGTTTCAACAACCATAGTAATCTTAATATACTAACATAATTTTACATGAGAATGACCTTAAATATGAAAACATATACATAATATCCAGCATAAAAATTCAGTAATAAGTACACTGTGTAAATAGGATTTTTATGCATGCTTCTCAACAAAAGAGAGAGGAAATATCCCATATTTCTGAGCTGATCTTCAAACAGATGTAGCTCTTTGTCTAGAGGGTTCAATCATTCCAATGCGCTCCATGAAAGCGACCACCTCTGCTTCATATTCTTTCCGATGTCTCAGATAATGGCTTACATGAGTCGAATCTTGCCAGCATTTTACATAGACCTGTAAACATATAATTTGCACTTGAAAACTGACTGTTTTCCTATCTCCAGCATGCTGTTTCCTTCATTTCTTAGGTAACAATTCCTGCAGTCTTTAATAAACTCTACAGCTATGTCTAATTGCAGAATATTCATGCACAATCCTATTTTCCAGAACTGGAAGACAGCCAACCACATCACAGTCACTATACCAAGATTATCATTATCATGCACATCAACCTTGTCTCCAACCATGTACAAATCCCTAATGGCCCGCTTAACCCCAGCCCCATCAAGTATGTGCAGTCCATCAAGCTTTTCAATGAAACTTTGGATGACAAACTATGCTGGAGGATACATGTCGGTACCACCGAAAAATCTTTCTGCTATCATTTCTGTATTCAATACTCTTGAATTCCCAGCAACAGAACTAAAGAACATTTACACATTTCATTCTTCCTAAATTTATTTATGCCTCCCCAACCAATCACTTTTTTATCCACTCCACAACACAGACTATTGTAAGAGGAAGTATAGAAAAGGGCATGCTCATTACAAAGCTTTTTAAACTTTTTTAAACTACTGACATCTACAGTTTTATTATCCCTTGGTTTATTCCAGTTATTGGTTGGTAGGCAGCCAATGACCAGGGAGGTATATTACCAGTACTACCCACCCGGATATGGGGAGGGTTAGTGATAGCTGCAACGTGAACCAACACTTCATTGGCTGTCAAGTTGCACACCTCTGACCCAGGTAGCTGTTTTTTGTTTCTGCCTCGCCTACATGAGGACTACTGGCATTTTGTCCACAAACATACAAAATATCTCTCCCTGTCACACACAACACTTGACAACACTTAACTCACACAGCTCATTCTTCATAACTCTAGATTTCCTGTGGAGAGTGCTATGTGCTAACCCTGCCTTTTAGCAAAATGGTAGGTGCAATAGACAGAAGTAGTAATTAGGAAGTTTTAGGTAGGAGTATTAGGTACAAACATCAGGTAAAAGTAGTTAGCAAGAACATTAGGTAGGAGCCTCTACAAACACTGCACTGGACTGGCCCTCTGCCAGAGGCCTGTTAAGGGTGAAGCATTAAAGGCTAAGAAGAGGCAGTGGAGTTCATTAGTTATGGAGACTCTATTACCGTAGCAACCCCCATGAGGGAGTTCCTGAAGGGAACAGGAGTCAGAGATATAGATAGATAGATAGATGGATAGATAGACAGAAAGATAGAGAGATAGACAGATAAATAAATATTCATCACTCATACATGGTCATGAAGGAAGAGAAGAATGGAATAATTATTTGGGAGGAGCACATAGTATTCTGGGGCCTGGGGGACCTGGGGGTGAGTCAGTTGCTGTTTGCAGATGATACAGCTCTGGTGGCAGACTCCAGGGAGAAACCACAAAGCTGGTGTCTGAGTACAAGAAAGTGAATGAAAGTGAATGAAAGTAGAAAACTTAATGTGAATAAAAGGAAGGTGTTAGCACCATTATCATTACTATTATTATCATTATCATTTTCATCTTTATCTATCCATCCATCTATATCTCTGATGACTGTGCCCTAGAGGAACTCCCTATGAGGAGGTGGCCATGGCACAAGAGTCTACCTTTATCCCTGTCCTTACATGCCTCCCTTGCATACATCATTCCTCTCATTTTTCCACATTTCTCACCCTCCAGCACTCATGCACTCTACTTCCCCATGTCACAGATGGTCTTCCTTTCACACCAACCCCTTTATTCATATTATAATATATGCTCCTTGTAAACTCTGTCTTACAATCTTTCCATGTGCCCAAACCACCTCAGAGTATTACAATTTACCCACTCTAATACTCCACAAGTCATCCCCTTTGCATTCTCTTCCATATCAAATTTCTCATACACCCCCTCATTACTTTCTTTATTCCATCTCGCTATACCACAAATTCCTCTCAGATAACTCATTTCCAGTCTGGATTCTTGACCTTCGTGGCTCATACCATGTACTTGTTTTGGATGGATAGGCCACAGTCACGAGGACTATGCTCTCTTAATCCTTTTTTCACTTCTATGCTTACACCTAAACCCCTCAGTATTCTATTAAGAGACCCAGTGACTCTTCTACCCTTATCTCTCCTACCATATCATCAAACTTATTTAAGATAGCTCCCAAATACTCAAACTTTGTCCCTCTTCCAATCTTTCTCACCCCATATCTGTAACTCAGTTTAGTACACTTTCCTCTTTCACGCTATAGGGCTTTGCAAAATCTATACTTTCACTCATTTCCTTTCAAACATTACCATTATCATTTCTTATCTTTACATGTTTGCTATTTCCTGTATGAGCAAAGTATCATCAAGACCAGATGAATGAGCCCTACAGGAAAAAAATCCATATTTGGCTCCTTCCTCTGTTTCTTCTTTTGGAAAGTAATACAGTGGATGAGGGTTTTCAGCTGAACGCTCCAGCTCCTCTTAGTCGCCTTCTTCAACAAACAAGAAATATATGTGCAGTATTCTTTCTCTCCTGTCCCCCTGTTAGTAACATTATTATTGTTATTACCATTATTACTGTTGCTGTTGTTGGAGATATTATTATTATCATCACTAAGGTCACTGTTGTTGGTGTTATTAACACTGGGGTTTGGGGAGATGGAATATTACCTACATATCTGCTACATGATATAAAAGGTGACTAAGAGGAAGTAATAGGAGGCTAGAAATCCTTCTCTACTGGCTTAACCTACAATAAGGTAGAAGAGAAGGTGCAAAGCTAGTAATTTTCCTTGTAGGCTCATTCACCTTTTCCTGAAACTTCCTTAAGGCAGGAAAGACAAGTAATATATAAAAAAAAGTTTATCATTATTACTATAATTAATATTATTATTATCATTTTCATCAATTACTATTATTATTCTATTCACATGCAACTGGGGCTTGGCTATGGATAAGAGGCTCTGATTTTGGTGCATTACATGTCAACTAAAGAGTGAACATGACCAAATGAGGCTGTTCTTTGTCTGTTTCAGGCATTACTTCACAAATCAGGAAATGGTAAACAAGTAGTAGCTCAGTTCTCTTGCACACTCTACCAATATCATGCTTAACTTCTGGATGTGATGGAACCGCAGGGTGATGAATTGAAACTGTAAGTTCTTGACACTCCCATTTATTTACAATAGACAGATAGACTAACGTGAGAGCATTGGATTGTATCCGGTGCTCGTCACTCCTCAGCGGGTACTGCTGGCCCACACAACGCGCATGCATGGTGGGTACTGCTGGCCCATGCAACGCGCATGTGTGGCAGGAAAGCAGCAACGTTGCCACGGCACAGCCATGGCAGATAATCGTGGACCATGTCAGCACCTCCCTACCCACCCCACCTCTAAACACCGACACCCACTACCCCACCCCAGCCAGTAACTAAACTAGTGGACAAGGCTGTCAACTGTTTACTAATCTCGGTCTGGGGACACTTCAATACAAGCCACATATGTGTCAGTAGGCATGCTGCAGTTATCTTACTTACTTTGTGTTTTCTTGTGTATAACCTTACCAGGTATAGCAGAAAGACGAGGACATTGTCGCAAGCCACAGGCTAATAAACCCAACGTTATATCATGAGGCATGATTATTGGCTGTTATCAAGCCAATCAATCCATAAGTCAGATAAGGTGAGAAATGGGAATCAGTAGGAATGCTGTCAAGTGGTGGAATCGATGCTACGAAGCAGAGGGTCACGTCAACATCCGACCACGACCAGGTCAACCACGAGTAACAACGGTGCAAGAGGATGCCAATCTTCTAGCAGAAGCTTGGCACGCACCGTTAAAATCGTCGCCTACGTTAACACGGTATGATTTTGATCTCAGTAACAGATGAACAAGTTATGATTTTGCCTACAATAGTCAGATATGTTGGTTCCAATATACAATACAGGGTGTAACATGAGTTTGTGCAACTACTTGTAGAGGTGAGAGAATATGGGATTCTCAGTCGAATATCTTCTATACACAGTTGCATTTTAAGGATTAGTGTAGGCGTGAGGAACAGACTATTCTGTATTTTCTGTTCCATTTCATCTGACTGAATGGGTCACTTTTAAAACTCATTACTAAGTCGCGGCTGTATGAAAGTCAATGAACCTTTGCTTATTAATTGTATAGACTATTTTCTACTTCATACCGAATTTGCACTGAATTTCATGCATCCGCGACTTCGTAATTAAGCTATGAAAGTGGCTAATTTACTTTGCATCATTATTAAATTCCACCTCATGCCTAAACTAATCCTGACAATGCAAATGTGTATAGATGATTTTTGACTCAGATTCACATGTTCTTTCACCTCTTCAAGTATTTGCAGAGACTCATGTTACACCCTGTATACTGTTTACGAAGGGAGCTTCATCCGTCATGCAGCGCCCACATTACGAGAGGGCATTAGCTGGATGCTGGTCTGCCCTCCCGTGTGCCAGTGAAAAAACCATTTCTTGCAGAACAACAAAAGGCGGAGAGGTTGCATTTTGCCGACAGGTATGCAGGAGAGACACAGGAGTTCTGGAGGTCAGTCATATTTACCGACGAAATGAGCTTTTTGTCGATTCCAAAGTCAAACTGGCACTGCAGGCGAGAGATATAACAAAAATTTTATATTCTACAGTGACAGATCGGGCCGTGTCAGCCAAGCCATGTATGGGTGGATGTGGTTCGGTGGAGTTGGGGAGCTTATCCCAGGTGAGGGGATGATGAATTCCCTCCAATATATGGAAACCTGCCTTTTGCCGAGTGTGCGGGTGTGCGCCATCGACGAGCCCCTCCCCATCATATTAGTGCAGGACAGGTCGCCAATCCACACTAGCAGAGCAGTGACCGCCTGGTTCGCCAATCACCAGGAATTTCAGTTACTCGACTGGCC
>JAYMFT010231915.1:0-11179 GCA_038088735.1 Panulirus argus
TTTTTTCTTCGTCTGTTTCCTGGCGCTACCTCGCTGACGCGGGAAACAGCGATCTAGTATAATAAATAATAAATAAATAAATATATATAAATAGAAAAGATGGTCAACAGGCATTATTAGATGTAAATGTGCTGAGAGGCACAGCTGGTGGAGGCAATGGTGATTTGTAGGGGTTTTCAAAAAAGAAGAGAGAATGTCGGGGAGAAGAGAGTGGGGAGAGTAAGTGTGGTTGGAAAGGAGACTTGTTTGAAGAAATACAAGAAGAGATTGAGTGTAGAATGGCAAAAGGTGAGAGCAAATGAAGTGAGGGAAGTGGGTGAGGAATGGGATGCATTTACAAAAGCAGTGATGGCATGTGCGAGAGATGCATGTGGCATGAGAAAGCTGGGAGGTGGGTAAATTAGAAAGGGTTGTGAGTGGTGGGATGAAGCAGTAATGTTGCTAATAAAAGTGAAAAGAGAGGCATTTGGACAATACTTACAAGGAAGGAGTGCAAATGACAGGGAGATGTGTAAGAGAAAGCGGTAGGAGGTCAAGACAAAGATCCAAGGATTGAAAAAGAGGGCAAATGAGAACTGGGGTGGGAGTATTGTTAAACTTTAGGGAGAATAAAATGATGTTTTAGAAGGAGGTAAATAACACGTATAAAACAAGAGAACAATTGGGAACATCAGTAAAGGGGGCAAGGGGGAAGTGATAACAGGTAGTGATGAGTGAGGAGGAGATGGAGTGAGTATTTTGAAGGATTGCTGAATGTGTTTGATGACATAGTGGCAGATGTAGGGTGTTTTGGTCGGGGTGGCAAATTGAGAGTCAGGGAAAGTGGCTTGGAGAAGAGAGAAGTGATGGTGAAAGCCTTGTGGAAGATGAAATCCGAAAAGGTGGCAGGATTGAATAGTATTGCAGCTGAATATATTAAGAAAGGGGGTGACTGTGTTGCTGATTGGTTGGTAAGAATATTCAGTGTATGCATGGATCATGGTGAAGCACCTGAGGATTGATGGAATGCATGTATAGTGCCATTGTACAAAGGCAAAGGGGATAAAGGTGAGTGTTCAAACTCCAGAGGTATGTTTGTTGACTATACCTGAAAAACTGTATGGGAGGGTATTGATTGAGAGGGTGAAGGCATGTACAGAGCATCAGACTGGGGAGGAGCAGTGTGGTTTCAGAACTGGTAGAGGATGTGTGGATCAGGTGTTTACTTTGAAAAATGTATGTGAGAAATACTTAGAAAAACAAATGGATTCGTATGTAGCATTTATGGATCTGGAGAAGGCATATGTTATGGTTGATAGAGATGCCTTGTGGAATGTTTTATGAATATATGGTGTGTTTGGTAAGCTTTTAGAAGGGTGATAAGTTTTTATCATGGGCGTAAGGCATGTGTATGAGTAGGAAGAGAGGAGAGTGGTTTGTTCCCAGTGAAGGTCAGTCTGTGGCAAGGGTGTGTGATGTCCCCATGGTTGTTTAATTAGTTTATGGTTGGTTGGTAAGGGAGGTAAATGCATGAGCTTTAGAGGGAGAGGCGAGTATGCAGTCTGTTGGGGATGAGAAGGCCTGGGTAGCAAGTCAAAATTGTTGCTTGCCGATGACACAGCTCTGGTGGCTGATTCGAGTGACAGACTGAAGTTAGTGACGAGTTTGGAAGTGTGCGAAAGGAGAACTTTGAGAGTAAATGTGAATAAAAGCATGGTTAATAAGTTCAGCAGGGTTGAGGGACAAGTTAGTTGGGATGTAAGTTTGAATGTAGAGATACTGGAGAGGACTTGGCTTAAACTTCAAATGATAAGACTTACAGATGTGATCATAGCACCAGCAACAAAATAATAAAAAATTGTATTAATCAATGAGATCAGGATGAGCTGCTACTACAGTGGAAAGCTCAAAAGATTTAGATGAGGTGAATTTCACTGCCTCTAGTTTTCTAAAGCATGTAAGTCTCACCCTGCCTTTAATGGTGACCTCATTAGTACACCCTTAGGGGTGGAACCAAAGTGAGAGGTATTGCCCAATCATAAGGATAATAATTCTTAAAACAAACAAGATGTACTGAAATTTTAGATTTCTGGACAATCTGAGAGCCCCACTGCCTCTGGGAAACACTATGCTGGAGTTGCCCTGTGCCAGTGGCCTCTCAATGGTGATGTACTAGAGGATAAGAAGCGGGAGTGGAGTCCACCAGTTAGGCTAGGGAGTAAAAGGGACAAGCAACTGAGGGTGATGGCTCTGAATGTAAATGGGATGAAAGTTGAGAGTAAAAGGAGGGAGCTTGAGGAGAAATTCAAAAGTTTTAGTTTGGATGTGCTGGGGACTGGTGAAACCCAATATCCTTGGACAGGGTGTACGGAGTGAAAATGGAAATGATGAATGCATGTTGTAGGAGGACATGGAAAGGGAATTGGTATGGATGTCAATGAATGGAAAGTATCAGGGAAGAGGGAAAGACAGATGTGGAATTGTGCTATCACTGAGTGTATGGGAAGGTGTTACAAAGCATGAAAGGAAAGGGTCAAGAATAGTGTGGGTGAGAGGAAGGTTTGAAACTGTGAAGTATACATGGGTATTTGTTTATGTGCCTATGTATATAAAGACTGTGTGTGATAAGGGTGGAATGAAACATTTCTGGAGAAATTTGAATGACTGTATAAATGTGTCTGACAAAGAGAAAAAGATGGTTGTAATGGGTGATATGAATGCAAAAGTGGGATGTGATGAAACTGGTGAGATAGTTGGTACATGGGGAGTGCCTGAGTACATGAGAATGGAAGTTATCTTATAGAGATCTTTGCTAAGAGGTGTTCATTCTATGCAATCATCTTTTTCCAGCACAAGAGGATCCCCAGATACACATGGATGAGAAATGATGGAAGGGAAGAACAATATGGTTTCATTCACTATGTAGCAGTGGATGAGAGGCTGAAAAAGGTTGTGCTGGAGGCTAGGTTTGAGAGAAGATTCTTTGAAGATTTTGACCATTTTGCTGTTATTGTAAAGGTGACAATCAGGGAGAAGTGAAGGTATGGTGTAAAGAAGAATAGAAAAGTAAAAGTGTAGGCAAGCAAGAAGATGAATCAGAAACAAAGCAAGGAGGATTATGAAAGATGGGTGACTGACAGTTTTGTTAATATGCAGTAAATGTAGGGATGTAATCACGTATGAGTGAAGTGTTTAAAATTTTTGAGAAAGACTGTTAAAGGTTGTAGAATTAGTAACTGCATACAAGGATGTGAGATATATGAATAAAGTGGGAAATGCATAATGAACAGATGGGATTAGAATGCTGTGGAAGAGAAGAAAAAGGCATATGGTAGATTGCTCAAAAGAAATGTACCAGAGGAAGTTCTGCTAATGAGAAGTAAGAACATAAGATATGTAAGTGGAATGTTATGATGCTGATAGAGAAAAGCAAAGAAAGAGTACACAAAGATTTTGGAAGAAAGTTGAGTGAAAAGTTTAGGGAAAATAAGATACTGTACTGGAACATTTGTAAAATGAAAGACATGTTGGTAAGAGTAGAAATGCAAATATGAGAAGTAAGGATGGAGAGTTGTTTAATCAAAAGGAGCAAGTGAAAGGAAGATGAAAAGAGTATTTTGAAGAACTGATGAACGTGGAAGAAGGTGAGGCAGTAGCTGTCATTTGCATGGGTATGAAGGAGGGAAGGAAAAGCATACAAATGCAGGGGCCTATAGCAAGAAAGGAGGTACATAGGGCAATAGTGAGGTTGAAGATAGGAAAGGCACCTGGAGTGAAATGGGATTACAGCTGAAATATTGAAGTATGGAGAAGAAAGTCTGTTAAGAGTGAATGCATTTGATATTTAATTTAGAATGGAAGCAGAGGTTGTGCCTAGGGATTTGGTGAGAGATGTTCTTTAATTCAAAGGAAGTGGCAGTATTGTAACCAATGAGGTTAGGAGGTGCCTTATTGGGATACTCTAGTTTTCTGCATTCTCCAAGTCTGACCCCATCTTTTCATGGTGACCTCATTATTACACCCTTAAGTGTGGAAAAGAAGCGGAAGGCTTTTGCCCAACTCCATCAGAGCAATAGTAGTAACAGCAGTTTCTTTTCAAACACAGACAAATACTTGAGATGTATGGGTTTTAAGTTTTGCGGACAATTTGGGAGCCCCACTGCCTCTGGGAAACACCATGCTGGAGCTGCCCTCTGCCAGTGGCCTGTCAAGGGTGAGGCACTAAAGGCTAAGAAGTGGCAGTGGAGTCTACCAGTTATGCCAGGGAGTACAAAGGACGAGCGATTGAGTGTGATGGCACTAAATATAAATGGGATGACTGGTGAGAGTAAAAGGAGGGAGCTTGTAGAGAAATTTAAAAGTTATAGTTTGGATGTGCTGGGAGTTGGGGAAACCCATATCCTTGGGCAGGGTGCATGGAGAGAAAATGGATATGATGAATACAAATTATGGGAGGGTATGGAAGGAAGAGTGGTATAGAGAGAAATGAATGAAAATTATCTGGGAAGAAGGAAAGATGTGCAATTGTACTATCACCAAGAGTATGAGAGGGTGTTACAGGGCATGGATGAAATGAATCAAGAATAGTGCAGGTGAAAATAAAAGATTGGAACTGTAAAGTATGCATGGGTATGTGTATATGCACCTGTAAATATAAAGACTGTGTGAGGTAAGGATGAAATGAAGTATTTCTGGAGAAATTTGAATGGCTGTATAAATGGTTTTGAGAGGAAGAGAAAGTGGTTGTAACAGGTGATATGAAAGTAGATATGTGCTGAAATTGTCAAGATAGTTGGTAGATGAGAAATGCCTGGAGTAGATGAGGAATGTCTGGAGTAAATAAGAATGGAAGTTATCTGTGTGAATGTCTGTGCTGAGAGGAATTTATTCCTTGCAAACATCTTTTTTCAGCTCAAGATGATCCACAGGTATACTTGGGTGAGAAATGATGAAAGAGAATAACAAAGAGGTTTAACTGACTATGTGGAAGTGGATGAAAGGTCGGGAAATGTTGCTCAAAACGCTAGAGTTGTCAGAAGATTCTTTGGAGACTGACTATTCACAGTTCTTATTGGGGTAAGGATCAGGGAGAAGTGGAGGTATGGCACACAGAAGAATGGAGAAGTAAAAGCGTTGGCAAGTCAGAAGATGAATTAGAAAGAATGCAAGGACGAGTATGAGAGGGAGGTGACTGAAAGTTTAGATGGAAGTGCAGTGAATGTAGAAATGCAGTCATGTGTGAAACAGGTGTTTCAAATGATTACAGAAAGACAGGTAAAGGTTGTAGAATTAGTAGGTGGATACAAGGTCATGAGATATAGAAATAAAAGGGGAAATGCATGGTGGATGGATGAGATTAGAATTGTTGTAGAAGAGAAGAAAAAGGCATATTGTGGATGTCTGAAAGGAATGCATCCATGGAAGTTCAGCAAAAGAGGAGGGAACAATATAAGAAGCATAAGAGGACTGTTAAGAAGCTGATAAAGGAAAGCAATGAAAGAGTAGATGAAGACTTTTAGAGAAATTGACTAAAATGTTTTAGAAAAATGAGAAATTGTACAGGAAGGAGGTGAAAAGGGAAAGAGGTGAATGTAAGAGTGGAAATATTAATGTGAGAAGGAAGAGGAGTTGTGGAATCAAAAGGAGGAAGTGAAAGGATGATGGAAAGAGAATTGTGAAGAACTGATGAATGTAAGAGAAGGGGAGGCAGCAGCTGTTACATGCATGGGTATGGAGGAAGGAAGAAAGAGGATACAAGTGCAAGGGCCTACAGCAAAAAGGGAGGTAAAAATGGCACTAATGAGGCTGGAGGTAGGAAAGGCACCTAGAGTGGGTGGGATTATGCCTGAATTGCTGAAAAATACCTGATCATAACAAGCAAATTCTACTGAACTTCAAATTACTCTTGACAGGCAAACCTGGGATGATGTGTTCAATGAAAATGACATGAACATAGCTTGAAAAAGCTTCACTAAAATTTTCAGAGCAGTAGAGGGAACATTTTTGCCAATGAGTAGCAGACAGTCCATTTCTAAAATGAAGCCAAGGTGGTGGAACAGTAAAATAAAAAAGTACCTGTTGTCTAAGAAAGAAGCTCAAAAAAAAATCAAATAGACCAATTACCAGTATGATAGAGTAAGGTATGTAAATATGCAGAGAGAAAGTAAGAGAATTATACAACAAAGCAAACATTATTATGATGCACAGAGTCATTACCCAGTCAATGGGCCCATCAATTATGGAAAACAGTGACTTGGTTCAAGACAATGGAGCTGTGGCAAAAATCTTAACTGACTTTTTTTGCATCTGTATTTAAGATCTAAGACACAGTCCATATCCCAAATCCAGTTTTATTAACAAGAGAGGACAAAGTTCTTCAACAAACTGACATAAAAGCTGAAGACATACCATCAGCAATAAACGGAATGAAGATAGACAAGACGGCAGGTCCTGGTAAGTTTTAACCAAGGACAATGAAAGAAGTAAAAGAATGAGATAGTTAAGCCCTTGACTGCCCTTTTCAATAAGCCACATGCTATGGGAAAAGTTCCACATGAACAGAAGTTTGCCAATGTAACACCAATATTCAAAAAAGGTAATAAGTCACTGCATGGAAATTATCATCCAATTAGCTTAACGTCTGTAGTTGGGAAACTTATGGAAACCATCAATGAGATTGAAATGTAAACCATTTAGAGACACAACACTTAATAATTGATTCTCAATATGGTCTTTGACAAAATGACTCATGTCTGACAAATGCTTGATTTCTTTTATGATATAATCAACACGTACGACGAAAGTTAAGCAGTTAATGAAATCTATTTAGATTTTCAAAAAGCATTCCATAAGGTTCCACATCAAAGGTTACCAGCAAAAATTAAAGTCACATGGCATTGATGGGGTCGCAATTCGGTGAATAGGAACTTAGTTGACTAGCCTTATACAAAGGATTGTGATTAATGATCAAGTCTCAGAATGGTTAAACGTAGCAAGTGGAGTGCCATAAGGATCAGCCTTGGGATCAGTTCTCCTTCTCACATATTTCAGTGATAATGACCATGGTCTGCATTGCAAAATATCACAATCTGCTGATGACACAAAGCTGGAAAAGCAATCTACAAATGAGTTTGAACATCTGCAGCTTCAAACTGGCACAGACAAACTGATGGACAAGGCTCATAGATAAGTGCAAAGTTTTACATGTTGGTAGCAAATATGAAAAGGCAAGCTACAGCATAAATTCTGTTCACCTGCAAAAGGTAATGAAGAAAAACATTTGGGCTTAATAATCTAAGGTGACCTAAAACCAAGTAAGCAGTGCACAGAAGCTGGAAAAAGACTTGGGCTTAATAGTCTATGGTGACCTAAAACTGAGTAGGCAGTGCACAGAAGCAGTGAAAAAAGTGAACAAAATTCTTTGATTCATAGGTAGTGCCTTCAAATTTAAGTCCAGGGATATAATCCTTACTCTTTACAATTCATTGGTTCGTCCCCATCTTGAATACTGTGTTCAGTTTTGGTCACCCTACCTAGAAAAAAAAAGACACACAGAATGGAGAGTGCAGCATCCAGCTACAAAGATGATTCCTGGGATGAGAAACAAATTGTACGAGAACAAGTTGAACAACTTGAATCTATCTAGCTTAGAAAAGAGAAGGCTATGAGGTGATCTAATACAAATATTCAAGATTACCAAAGGTTTTAATAGCCTTGATCAATCAAATTACTTTTGACTTGATTTGTCTGATTTCATTTGCAGTAATGGATACAAACTCGAGGGCAAACGTCTTACTTCAAATGAGGCAAATCACTTTTTCATCTACTGGATTGTTAACATATGGAACGATTTGCTAATTAGAGTGGTTGAAAGCAGAACTATAGATACATTTAAGAAGAAACATGATGAATAGGTAGAAGGCTGATAACAGCAACTGCCCAGGGTGGTATTACAGGTTGTACCTCTATAATACGGCAACCTTGAGACCTGGCCATTGTCAGACCACAGAAAATGCCGGTAAACAGAAATCGACTCCTTTAAAGACCCTCATGTGAACACTCTTTTCAATTACCATCAGCATGGTTTTGTGTGTTCCTACAGCATTGCTGCTGCCAAGAATTGTTACCCTATCTTTGGAATCCTTACCTCTAGATGGGAACTCCTCAATATTTTGGACAAGGGTTTTCCGTTGCATACAATGCCAATACAGGGCAGATTAATTGGCATTATATACTTGTTCTGGGGCTATAAGAAATTAACAGGACTGTTAATTAGCTCAGGTACAGTGTAAACAGATTTTGGCACCTTAGTACTACTAACAGCACCGCCCTGGTAAAAGATCCACAAACTAATTGCGGCAGATTCAAAACGTGTAGGACCATGGGAGTTGCTGGACCACAGCACCGGATTAGAGAGGTACAACCTGTACCATCCTAACTGAAGAGCATTAAAGTGGTGCCTAAAACCATCTTACACCCTCCAAGTTAGGTCTGCTGGTCTTACTTCCTGTCTCATCAAAACAGGACTACTGGGCTAGAGCTGCCGTCTTCTCCATACAAGCACAATACACCTCATTATGTTCTTCATATAAGTTCTCTTGACACATCCTATCTGCACAAATGTTTTTTTTAATATACTCATGTTAGAGTTCAACAAATCTATGGCCCTAGTTTCTGGCATCATGGGGTGCCAAGAATCTCCAGGTCTCTGGCTGACTCTACTACCAATGAGAAGGAGTGCTCAGGCAGTAGTAGTCCCAGCCCCTCCCATAACCCTTCCCTCTCTGACAGACCTTCCTCTTTTTCTCTTAACTATACTAACATTCATGGCCTAGTAACCTCTCTTCTGTTGAACTTCATCTGTTTAGTAGCTCTCCTACTAGCTTACTTCTCTCTAAGACCTGGTTGTTTAATGGTGTTCTCACTAGCCCCTTTTTCATATCCAAATATAATCTCCACTCATGTTTCAGGTTCAAAGGTGGTGTCTGTGCTTATTCCAACATGAACACACCCGTCGCACACTTCGAAGACCTTGTGTCCCCAAGCTCTGTTATGAAGCTCAAAGCTTGTCTCCCAGTTACCAAACTTTCCTCTGTTTCTCCTATTGCTCTCCTAATTCTGTGAATTTTATATCTTTCTTCGACTACCTAAACTCCTGTCATGAGACTGTGGCATTCTCTTACCCACAGAACAAGATCCTCTGCTTAGGGGATTTCAACATTCACCATAGGGAAAAGTTGAATTCCTCACATACAGATGGTTGGGGGTTTGAAGCCCTCATGTTTTCCATTTTCAATGATCCAACCCCAATTATCTTCCATCCTACCTA
This sequence comes from Panulirus argus, assembly GCA_038088735.1. Lineage (NCBI taxonomy): Eukaryota > Metazoa > Arthropoda > Malacostraca > Decapoda > Palinuridae > Panulirus > Panulirus argus. Next base: position 9,308 of record JAYMFT010231915.1, read on the forward strand.
TATTCGTGACTGCTGTGACCACTCTCCTAATATTCTGGATCCCTTTTCACCTCTAATCCTTTGTGCTGCAACTACAAAACCTCACCCCTAATTGGTGATCACACTTTCATAAATGTATCTATTCCAATGGCACCTCCCCCTCCAGCAACCCCTTCAAAGCATAAGTATTGGCATGTCAACAAAGTTGACTGGAATAACTCATGAAATTCTTTTCTGACTTTCCTTGGGTAGAATACTGTCCCTTATGTACTGATGCTTCTGTTTCTGCCAAATGCACAGCAAAGGATATTGCTGCAAGAATGGAAGCATTTACCCCTCTTCCTCCAAGACAAACTCTTATGCCAGTAAATGTTTCAACTGTTCCTGTTCTGTGACCATTCTGGTAAGAAATCAGGCATATCAGGCATGGAAGAACTCTCATTCCTCCAACTGCCATTCAGCATCTATTAATGCCCGTAATCATTAGAAGTATGTTACATGTGAGGCAAAGCATTCATTTATGCAAAGAAATTGCAATAACCTTTCCTTGTCACCATTGACAGGTCTTTCTTTCCCTCTCTTATAGGTACTACTTTGGCTTTTTGCTCTCAGGTGCTGGATGCTTGTGTGACCCCACTGCTAAGCAAGACCATGCAATACTTGGCAAGCTGCTGTGACACATGATTACTGAATAGCCACTGGCAATTCAAGGGTGGGCCATTTTTATAACTGTTTCTTACGCTACACCTTGAAGCTTTGAAACTCTCTACCCTCTCATGTCTTTCCCATTTTAAAAGACAGGTTTTTCACACACTCCAAAACTCATAAACACTTTCCCTTGTCTCTTCTTTTTCTCTTTCATAATTCTCTATTTTTCAATTAGGGCCCAGCCCTGATGTGAACTTTTGTCTGTGAATGGAGCCTACAATGTAAAAAAAATATTTTTGATTCAAGTCCATGACTTACATTATGTACACCTCCTTTAATCACCCTGACACTTTCTAGGTTATTCTCTTAAAATTCTCTGTATAACTTCTAATTTTTACTATACTAATCTCTGAGTTTCTTATGTCTACCGCTATGACAAACAGCCTCGAAAGGACCGGGGTCTGTTGCTGTTTGAATTCCTTTGAATCTCTGGTAGTTATTAACCCTGAAGCAGTCCCTTTCTAGCACCTTCCGTGATCTTTATATCCAAAGTGTCCTTTGCAATCTTGATTACCTTAATTTACATCATATACCAGGACCTTCTCAGATTCAAAGTAAACAGAGAAGAATAAACTGCAGTATCAAAATACAAGGTGAGATATAAAATATGCAGTATTCAGAAACAACAAGATACCTAGTAAACACAGAATAATGTTAAGTAAGTTATCATTACAAGCTACCATATGTCTACATATATTATGTTCCTTTTTCCTGCAAACTACATTTGCAGAAACTCTCGCTTATTTCATCTAGTGACCTTATCAATGCCACAAAGATATCAATCAGCAACACTCTACATGTGCTGAAGAGATCTTCTTGTTACTTTGGAGATAACATTTGTGAAGTATGTACCAGCTGCTTGCACTAAGAAAGATAAATGTATCAAAAGAGTTTGGTAGCTTCAAGAACTGTACAAAGGAAAAGGTAAGAAGCAACAGGGCAAAAAATGACTAAATGTAAGATAGGACAGAAAACAATGAGACAGGGCAGTCATATGTAAAGGGCAGTGCAGTCTGGAAAAGTGTTTCAGAGAACCAAGTGGTATTCACAACAAATATGATTAGAGACAGAAACTTTTTGTCGGAGAAAAAAATCTTTTCTTACAGCAGTATTACTGTAACATCCAATCTTTCTTGGAAACCCCACATTATGGGAACAGCTAAGGCTGCCTCTAAGAAACTGGGT
>JAYMFT010231926.1:0-11179 GCA_038088735.1 Panulirus argus
TAATGGGATGGCCTTGATTAGGGCCGTAGCTGCCCGTGCCGTCTCGGCTAACATAGAAACAAAAAGTATCTCTAGAGTTGCTAACTGATCATTTATTTTTATGTTCACAGTTGGATGTACTGTTGAGGTCACGCCTGGAGGCTCTCCAGAACGACATCGAGCAGAAGTATGAGCTGCACCTACAACAGTACGAGGCGAACATCCTTAAACTCCTCAGCCGACCACGACGAGATGCTAGGTTTCATGAGACTTCCAGCTACGATGCTCCCGGTTACGAGTACTACTTGCCCTCCCATCCCACCCTGGAGCCTGGCTACTGGCACTCCTACACCTACAACACCATCGTCGAGAGAGAGAGTAAGGTGTAGGATATGGACAGCTAGGCTTAGGTTTGATATATATTACCTTGTTTACCAACATAAGGAAGTACCATTTTCTTTGGTGATTTCGAAATTAATGGGTAACAAAAGTATCTATCCTTCCTGTTTCTTGACCATCTTAATGGCGACTGAGAAACTAATTCGTCTTGCCTCTCGGAAACTGTACACCATTGTGGTTAACTGTATAGAAATACAATGTATGGTGGCTTAATGTTTTTCGTTCACTACCCTACAGTATCACAAACTATAACAGACATTTTTAGTTTACTTCCTGGAGGAGATATGAAATTTTTGTATGTAATCGATAGATCTATTGTTTAGCAGCTCTGATAATGTCACGGATCGCAAATGAATGTTAGAGATATTTGATTAAGAATATTTGGATAAATCTCACTGGAGCAAAAGTTATCCAGCGATAATCCCCGGTGGTTCCAGCTTGGGAAGGTGTAGGCACTCTGTGGGTCCTGTGGCAGTGACCCCAGCTTATGAAGGTAGAGGGACACCTGTGGTCCTTGGACAGAGCCCCCAGCTAAGAACACTCGTCCCTTTGGTTGGGTTTGGTAAGGTCCATTACATTAGGACGTTTCTCGGAAGCTAGTGATTGCGAGAGAAATGGTCAAACTCTCTCAAATCTCATTAAATGCCGTGAGGGGAAAACATATCACTCACCAAAAAGTCTGGGGGACTATAAGATTGCTGAATTATTATGAAGTATAATAGATTACAAATTTACAGTACTGTGATTATAGGTATTTTTTATGGAGTATTCAAAATTACTGTAAGGCTTATAGACACATTGGTGCTGTGATAGTCGTGATAAGAGAATAAATTGTGGATGACTTTGTTCTTGGCAGACTTGAGGCTGTAGTGGCTCCGGCGGGCGGATACCCGCGCCCTCGCCGACACACACACTATTTTATTTCTGAAGTCAACAAATGTAAATAAATGCTTTGAATTCGGCTATTGTTTTATGAAATGACTGGAATACCATAAAAGGTGTATTTTGCCGAACCTCAATAAATGGTTTAAAATAGAATTTCAAGGAGTTCGTTTGGGAAATTGTAATGATTTTTGAAACGAAGGAACGCTACTTAACTAAATTTTTTGTACGTAGTAAATTATACATGTTTTAGATTACAAGTTTACGTAAATGAAGAACCTCCTCTGTGACTTATGAAAGAAACTGAATAATTTTCATAAATACTTCCTGACTGTGCAACGAATTGAATGAATTACAAAGCAGATTCCCTGAAAAACGAAAATTAGTCGGTTGCTTTCAAAAAGTTATCAGAGACATCCAGTTTACTATAATGATTCTGCCGTGCGTTAACTGAAGACCGTTGACAGTGGTGGAGATCGAAGACATCAAAGTGGCGAGCAACTATGGTGCCGTGGACATCACCCATGTCTTCCCCCTCCATCTGAAGAACCTGCCTGCCATCTGCCGGGTTAGTGGTCTTAATTTGCTGACTGGTCGGGAGGCGGGTAGACGGGTTAGGGTAGAGGGTAACCCTATTATATAGGGTTTTGTTATATCGTCGCCAACATCGCTATTGCCACAGGTAACACGAAAGCTAACACAGAAATCTTGTTCTTAGAACAGTATCAGAACTTGTAGTACAGTATTGGTGTTTAGTTTAAATATATCATCTCCTTTAAGCAACCACTAGCCTAATATTTCCTTCAGCACGACTGAAGGATTCTCGAGCACGACAACAGAAGCCTCAAGTATGATGGCTTGTTTAACCTGAACGGTATATCTGGTCTGTAAGACCAGGCCATCGTATCCTAGGGTTGTGCCGTAAGGGAAATTGGGATTGTTAAATGTTATCACTAACGCTGTCTTGTACCCAATAATTCCCCCGATGAACTGTTGAGGCTGAGCAGTAGAGGTCTTTGGATGTGGTTCTGAACGTCTCTCTCTTATGTCGTGCAGAGTGAGGCAGGCTGGGGTGTGGTGGTTGACAACGGGCAGATGGTGGCTGTGCAAGTGCACGGCCGTTGGACAGCCTCGCCCTCCGGCTGCCCCTGTGATCTGGACGGTTCTAAGGTAAGGCACGTCAAACGGAAACTTCAAACTATGCTTAGCCAGTGGGCTCCCACACAGACCTTTCCAGTGAACAGGTCTATAGTAATTATATGAATCTCCATTCCTTCCCTTATCAAACCGCTCCTCCATTTGTGTAATAATTGCGGAGAAACGATGGAAGTTAACACAGCTTCAGTCTGCAGATGTCGCTGTCTATTGACTGACGAACAGAATGGTGGGCTGTCTTGATGTACTGTATTAATGCGAGTATAAGGAAGAATCTAGTCCTTGAAAGGAATGAGAGGTGATTGGTGAAGAACTGGAAGTTATGTATGAGTTGATATATGTAGAAGTGAAGTTCATTGAAGATGGTAGTGGGAAAGCTGTAACTAAAGGCAGTCGTGCAGAAAAATCGGAAATGCATGGAAGGCTCTGATGAATGAGAAAAAAAGTACACCATCTTGTGAACTTATCACATCTGTGATGCATGGATGTGAAATTCATATATGTCAAGATAAATAAGATAGGCAATTTGTCCAGCACAAGTTGAGAAGATCGACAGAATGATGCAAGATTAGAATGGTGTGAAAAAAAAAAAGCGTATGACCGAGTCTTTTTAGTCATGATGGTAGAGCCATGTAGAACGTATGGCAGGTAGGATGGTCAGGATGATGTATGGCAAAACACTAGGTATCAGGAAAGGTAGACAACAAAAGAGATTGATGGATGTCGTCGGGACTGTTTATGGCTAGGGTTATTCCAGACATAATAAAGGAGTGACTGGGGATCGAATCTGATAGAAGCATTTTTGTGTATGGAGGTGATGTGAATGGAGACGCCGGTGTCGCGTGACGAATCCAGTTATAACTGTGTGCACAATGAAAAAGTAATTGGTACTCTGCGTGGGTTGAGAATTTGAATGAAGCGAGTTATCAAGCCTGACCGCTTGTGCAAACTAGGAATACCCTATAGATATAAGGATAAGAGGATAGAATTAATCTTAAGGAAAACAATATTAAGTGTATAATTTTTTGTCCCCCTGAGTATCCTGGGTTTGTCTTAGGTTCGACGGTCACATCGGATGGCTTCCGGAAAATTAATTGTGATTACAGTGGTTAAGTTTTTAGTAGATTTTTTGTGAAGGTTTCCCGACGCGATGTTGATTCAAAGTCGCACAGGTGGAGCCATTCGCAGCGACAACAGATGCTCAAAAAGTCTCATTATGGAAGCAGGTGATTCAACTTAGAACATATTATTAGCTGAGCCTTTGTAATCTTCCTTATCAAATTCATTCGTTGCTTCATTCCCAGCTCATGGATGAATTTTTCCTTGAATCTAAAATACTTTGATCCAGTATTTCTTTGTTTACGTTGCTGAGCGCAGACTTGTGCCTGCTGCTCCCCTGGCGGTTGCCTCTGTAAACAAGCCGACGGTCACGACGGAGACGCATGCGTAGAGTGTGGGCAGGAGGCATCGGACCACGCCTGTCAGGCCGCAAGTAAGGACAACATGGGAGTATGTTTTAGCAATTTAGTCCATATCCAAACCTTAACTGGTGGTTGAACATGATCCGAATACCAGTATATACATTTCCGTTATGCACTAATGCTGTTATTGGAAATGTTTTTTTCTTTTTTTATTATTGAACGAGGTTTGTGTACATTGTTGTTGAAGACTGACTCTCCCCATGTAGGGTGGCGTCCGCTGGAGCTGGACGCAGCAGTTGGGTTCCAGTACCATCTAGACAGCTCGCACGAGGAAGAGGAAGCCCTCCAGCAGGTGGTCATCACCGCTAAGGACGACGTTATATCCTTCTTCAAGGCCGTAAGTCTACTCCCAGTGAGAGATTAACTTGTAAATGCTGTAAACGTAACAGGAGACTGTGAAAATTGGCTAACAGTATGAGAAGAGACGCTGCACTACGTAACGTTTTTTTTCCTCTATACGAAAATAGATTTTCAAATCTATCTTCATAAAAGTATTTTGTTTCCTGTAATTCATATATATCGCCGTTTAAGGTTTCCATCGTTGTCCGGAATTTCGAATTTGTTCCGCAAGCACCAAAGACTTGGGATGTTAAGGCGGAGGATAAATTTCTCCTCACACTTGTTCCTTTGCCTTGTTGCCTCTTGCATTCATCGTCTTACTGTGTCTTTGCTTCCCAGGACACTGATGGGCTGCAGCCCCTGAGCAGCCTGGTCGTCGGGCATCGGGTGACTCACCTTGGGTACGGCGAATCCCTGGTCGACTTCTATGGCATCCTGAAGAAGCGGAGGCTCTTGGTCACCTTCAACGCAGACGGAGACACGCACGAGTTCCGGGAGGTCACAATCAGCACGACGGAGAGTACGCTGTCTGTCGGGTCAGTGGCCTGGCTGGCTCTCTGTGTGGGTTAGGTGGGCTGGGTCAGGATGTGGAGAGGGTGGGCTGGCCCTGGGTCATATGAAGTTAGGCTGGCTGTGGGTGAGAGTGTGGGGAAAGTGGGCTGGCTCAAGGCTGTGGGAATGCAGAAGTGGGCTGGCTGCTCTCTTGTTGGGTGGGTAGCTGGATGATGGGTGGACCAGGACTGTGCTGACGGAGGTGTGGTGGTGTTGCAGGCTGGCGCTACACTGGACGGCCTCTGGCAGCGAGATGAAGACGTGGGCGGCCGGGGGGTACCTGTTGGTTGGGGTGCTGGAGAGAGACTACCTCCTTATACACCATCTCCAGGTGACTGATTCCTCTTGTGCCTCCTGCCCTTCCATTATCCCTCCCTCGTCCTCTTCTTGAGTTAAGAGACTTCAAACAGATTCCTAGTTGTGATTCTTGGTGCCGTGTATTTCTAAACCCCGAGGAAGAGAGCGATTGTAGAGAAAAAAAATCCTAAAACGAAGACTGCTTATTACACAAAGCTTGAATCTTGCGTGTCTTTGTCGAGAAAGAAAAATAGGTATTTGAAAATATTTTAGATATTTTCGTTCCATTAATAAGTTATACACTTTTTGTATGACCCGATTCCAACACTGCACTAACCACACTTCCTTAACGGAAATCCCTCGTTTGACCCACGACAGAAGGACGCGTGGCACGAGTTTCACGTGGACTACGTGCAGACGTTGACGTGCGAGGAACAGATCATCTCCTGGGACATTATAAGCTGGGGGTTCGAGCACTACCTGCTACTGGTCACCCACTCCGTTGCCAAACTCTACATCCAGACTGGGCTTCGCTACGAGGTCCTGCAGGAGCTGCTTCCTTCCCATGGCCTCTCTTTCTTCCAAGCTTTCCTGCCGCTCCATGTAAGCAGGATTGTGTATCGGGGAAAATATCGTTCACGTGAACAGGACAAAAAGTATTTTAGGATTGTATCAATGATTTCGTTTGCAGATACCGTCATGCCGGGACGAAGTCGTTCTGTTGACGGGGTACAACACTAATTTGGTTGCGTACGTGTGGAACGGTACGGCACAATCCATGCAGGTGGTACGTACAGCAAGGGAACACCCGCTAAAATATTCAGTACAGAGATAGCATGAACAACACTTGCCCCTAAAGGTGTTTAAGACGCAACCCGAGTCTGGATCTGTAGTATAAACTTTCCTTTCCAGGGCTACACGACCAACCTGGACGTCTCCATCGTAAACTTGGACAATGGGTACGTTCACCTAGGACCTGCTGAGCAGCCAGTGCAAGTAAGAAATCTATGTATACGTTCTCCATGATTCTCAGCTGGCAACCTTAAGAAGCCTAGTTATCTCTTAACTTTTCTCTTTGTGTAGTGTTCTGTATTACTAGCACGTAAAGACTTGTTAGTAGTAGCTTTCTTAAAGTAAATTTTAAGCTTCGTTCATTTACTGGTCACCTGAAATCACTCGTGTTAACTCTTGGATGAGTGTTACTCAAGGGCTAATGTAGAATGTATTGAGAGTTACTCTACTGTTGATTGAGCTACTTGCGCTCTAGTCTATCCTTTCCGGAAGTGGTTCTTTTAGTTGGGGTTTTCCTTTGTTAAACTATTGTTTTTGGGGTAAAGGTTTTGGTACAGGTAATTTTTTTTTTGTATTGTTGGTGCTTCCGTCTGTAGAAAAAAAAATGCTGTTTCTTCCTCCATAGTAAGGGTAACTGTTTTTGTACGGCCTTGTATTTTCTTTCCGAAAATCTAACGTCTGGTCTTGGCCTTTGACCCTATCCGTTGAGTCAGGCCAAGAATCTTTTTTTTAAGATTTTTTTTTTTTGTAAGTTGTGGTCGGGGCTCTTTGGACTGGGTTACTTTTTTTTTTCTTCGTTTGCATTTAGCTCTGTCACTGCTCTAGGACATGTCGCGTGATAACGGCCACTGCTCTAGGACAGGTCGCGTGATAACGGCCACTGGGGCTAGGACAGGTCGCGTGATAACGGCCCCTGGGGCTAGGACAGGTCACCTAAGATACAAAAAGAATCTGAAAGGTAGGTGGTGAGGACGTATGTGTTTGTGGTGGGGACATGTATAGGCCAGACACTGTCTCCATCCTCACAGGTTGTGGTGCACGCGGGTGTGGGTGTGGTGAGCCTGTGGCTGTGGGCAAAGCTGGCGCTGCTGGCGGACCCCGTCCTGCTCCAGAATACAGCTATCGACGACGCTATCACTACCCTACAGGTAACTAACAGTGCCCGCTCTACCATTCCCTTTACACAAGTTTTCATTTTTCTATAATTTTTAGAACAGCTTTGCAGTATCACTTCTAAATGGATACTATTGCTCCCAGGAATATATAATCACTAGTTGGGATGTTTTACCACTTATTTTTGCAGCAAAAAATTAAATATTTAGTACTGCAATTCCCTCTTGTTTCACGTTTGAGGATAAGATCTTCTTAAACAAGTTATATGGTGGTATTTGGTACATGCAGGCCATGTTCATAGTCCCTATCCCATGGCTATCCAGGAGTGACTAGTTTGTGGAGGAGGGGCATGTCAAATGTCCAAGATAGATTTTTTAAACTGAAGATTGTGAATCCAGCAGAGCCCAGTGCGAATGCATTGTTTATATTAGTTTTGGACCTTTATACGTATTTAAAGAGCGTGCACAATTTGAACTTTAGGTTTTAACATTGTAGTTGAAAGTATCAAGATCCAGGTAAAAGAAAAAAAAATCAGAGTTGGGCCAATGTGGTATGCTGCAGAATGTGTTGCACATGCTAAGATTCTAACAAGACCCCAGCAACACTTGGTACAATACATAACCCTTACTTAATTTTCTAGGCCCCGAGAGCTTTCATGCACATAATGGTAACGTATACCCACTCCAGGAATGTCTCGTCGTTTAGGGTAAGTGATGAAAGTATGTTATTGGTGTCAGTTTTCTTTTTGACAATCCTGGAGTAAATGAACATTCAACGGTAGATATTGTGGGAGGGTCTACCTCTTCCCACTTGTCATCGGAAGTAGATTTTTTTGGTGCGCCATCCTACCTCGTCTATAGAAGCAATGATTCTAGTGAAAGCTTATAACCACTGGTGTTGTCAATACAGTACCCTAACATTACCCACCCGTTGAACGCTGGGGCTGAGGTAAAGGAAGTAAACAAGAGTTCCCAGATGTGTGTTGTAATGTTAGAAGTTAGTTTTGTCCACCGATCTCTCTTATTTACTTCTGACAGTAATACAGACCAGACCAAGGTGGACATGAGGCATTCTAAGGAGTGACACTTGCTGCATTCCACAGAACTCTGTGCCACCGGAGCATGATTTTAGTTCTTTTCTCGCTGGTTCAGGAGGAGCATGCGCGGCAGCTGAAGGCGGTGGAACAAGTGGAGGAGAGCCTAGCAAGAAGCGTAGACTGTGGGGACGGCGTGCCTGGCTCGGGGCCCATCGTCATCGGTGGTTCTGTCACTGTCCAGCACAGCATCGACGTCACCGGCGTCAGTACTCTTGCTTGATCCTCAGGCCAGTTCTGTAGTGTTAAGAAACTGACAATTCTGGGAAAAATCTTAGTGATATTACTCTTGGCTCGTTAGTTTATCTATGCATATTTTTCCGCAGCCATTTAACACGTCAGAGTTTGATGCTACAAGTATAGGCCTGCCGGGCACAGAGCTGGACGGCGTTAGCTACTCCACTTACCGGGAGCAACTCTTGGCTCTGGCACAGTATGCAGAGGAACTCGATAACTTGAACACACACCTCATCACCATACGCTCCACTCTGGACGGTAAGTTACTCCACTATAGAATCCACCAAAAGTGTACTGTAATGGCAATTTCTTTATTTTTAGTGACTAGCATTTGAGTACAAACAGCTCACAAACCATCCAGTGGTAGGATAATATTGCCTACGAATAACACACCAAGCCGTGGTGGGAGGGTAATCTAGCCCAGTGACTACCAATAGAGGGTCAAGTGCAGTGCTGAGTAACATTACCTGTGCTGGTTTATCACGCATAAAAGACTCTCAAGATTTGTGTATATTTACAAGTGGAAAATGAGGATGATGGTGGGTGAAAGGGTTATATAATGTTCCCTAAGAACAAGATATATATTTTTACTTAATATGTAGTGTTCGGTATACACATCTCCAGAGTCTGGTGGTAGGTGTGTGCATGAATCGCTTCACACAACTTTTGGTCTTCGTATATATTCCTCATTACATACGTGGAAGAATCCCACAAACTGTAACTCCTGTTGGTTATTCTTCATTCTTCTGAGACTTGACATACTTGGACCGGGTAACGTTAGCAGACTGTAACCTGCAGTGCTCTTTGGTACCGTAGCAGGATGGTGATCATCCTTGTAGAGCCAACGTCTCGTCTCTCGTAACGCCAGTCGGCAGCCATAAGACGAAGAATTCTGAACCACTGTAGGGCATCGAGAACCTACGTAAAATGTAATCCAAGTGTGAGTTCTTCATAACTATCCGCTAGCAGCAGAGTACATTCGATTGAAATTGTGTTAGGTTCACGTAGCATAAATTCTGTAGATAAAAATCATGCACTTCATTCTGGAGACAAGCCAGCGTGTGGTAACACTAGAAGCATGGCTGTTTAATGTGACGCTTTCCAGTGGTGTCACCCCGGGTCTTGAGGTAAAAATCGCATGCCATGTGTCACGCATTGTGCGTAAAACTCCGTCATTTCTATACTGTTTTACATTGAAATGTAATACGTAATTTAGTTCATGGATTTTGGTGTTTTACAAGGCCAAGATATTGTTATTTGGAAACTGGACATATTGCATCAAAGCCAGTTTGCACTAAATTTATATTATGCAAATATGCAATATTTCTATGCTGTCAGACGAGGCATCTGTAACAACGTGCATTTATTTTGAAATCGTGAAAGTTTTTGAAAATAGATTGGAATGCTCTTATATATATATATATATATATATATATATAATGTAAAAACGAATTGCAAATATGCAAGATTTATTGCTGCAAGTAACTGAGGCAAGGAAAGCCGATACATGTGCACAAGATCATTTTTCTGTTCTTGTGGATGCATGTGGTTAACGAACAGAGCAAACTGTTATCCAAGTCTAAATTGTGGTTACGGTGATTACATTTTACGAACACCACTGAAGACAAAGCTTCTACACTGACGTAAGTGGTTCCACACTGCACCAATACTTTGATAACTTGATTGTTCACCAAGGTGTCTCTTCGGTAAGCTAATTAACAACTTTGCGTGGTCATCACAGATGTCAAAATTTATTATTTCAGTGTCGGCCTGAAAATCTGCTGTTCAGAGAATCACACAAGAGATTGTGAGCAGCTCTGGGTATCTGAACCAACAAAAAATTGCGTTGATACCAGGACCTGACCAGATACCAAACGCCACAACGGCGCTTTCCCTTGAAACCTGGTCTCCGGAAAATGACTGTAACCTTTGCACGGACCACAACGACCTTCATGAGCTCTTGACCCTTCATTATGAGGCGTCTGACCCAATTTCGGGTCGCGATATCTGGTTTAGGGTAACCTACAGTAGAGCCGTTAAGGTAACAGATGGTTTTTATCAAAAGGGTTTACCACATAAGTTTCTCTTAACGAATTTTAAACAGGACTTGCAATGAACCAGTCCTTGAACGTAATTCTAAACAAAACTGTCCTGGGTAATGATGGAATGCATTTCAGCGACCACCATAAATGTACATGATTTTATTTACCTTTTGGTGTATAGTTGTATTTTCTCAGACGTAAAAGTTTGAAGTCCAACCTCGAAATTGAGGTCTGCGTTGACTTTGTAAGCATAACAGGAATGTTGGCAAGCCCACACTGACCCTTGCCTTCTGTAGCTAAGTATGAGCTCGCCAAGGTTTTGCTTTGGGTTTTGACTGGAAATAGTTTGAAAAGTGAATCGGTTTACTTACACTCGCCCACAATGCGTACAAGTGGAAAAAGTCGTGTTGGTGGGAAGTTCAACAAGGTAAGAAAACCAAAAACGATTAAATGATTATTTAAATATTCCATCACACGCTGCTCTAACTGATACCCCTTCTACCTTCTCCCCCCAAAGCACACTACGTAAGTAATGTTTAACGAGAGGTTAAAAGAAGTGTGCAAGATTGAGTTGCCGGCATGTCATTGTAGCTAAAGTCGGATGAGTTGCATAGGCTTTTCCATTGCAGACGCTGTTCCTGCGACGGGTTCGACGAGGGTAGTGGGCGGCGAGAAGACCTTGGTGACGTCTGACCTGCACGTGGACACCCTCACTGCCTACAGTGTGAACGTCGAGCAACTCTTCGATGGCTTCGGTATCGTCATCCCTATAGAACAGACGCTCGGTGACATCATTAGGCAAGTTGGGCGATGAAGTT
>JAYMFT010231937.1:0-11179 GCA_038088735.1 Panulirus argus
TATATATATACATACCTAATCGCAAGACTACCCACCCTCAGTACATTCAATCACCCAGCTGTGTGCTACAATGGTCCTTCTTAAGGAGGAGAGGTGTGTTGGTGCTGCTGAAAGAGTCGAGTGATGAAATGTGCAAAGATGGCTGGCAACCACATTGGCTCCATCAGACATCAAACCAACTGCAAACGACAGAAAGGGAATGACATACCGTAATCTACACATGGAGAATCCAGAAAGGTGTTTGCTCCCAGACTAACTATTGGCATAACACGTATGGAGGACTATGTAACTCATCACTCCCGCAATCAAAACAACTTATGAACACAGTAAGACAATATGGGAAAACGGTATAAACGTCCGAGGGCACGAAACTTTTCAGTTCACAACTTGCAGTATGAGAGACACTGTGGACCAGCAAGTGGAGATCATAAACTCTAATAGATAAATGCCTACGAGGTATGCCTATTCGGGCAAATTGTGGAAAGTAAATAAATTTGCGAACAGCGGTTTCAGACAGCCTAACTGCTCAAAGCTGCACAAAAGCACCGTGAACCTTGACCGAGCTGTTGGGGTATGAAACGAACCCCCAAATTTAATTCAATGTACATGTAACGTAATTTGTCTTCATTTATCTTGGCGCCCGCCTGCTTCAGCTTAGTTGTATATCACACACACACACACACACACACACACACACACACAAACACACACACTTTTCCACATATCAGTCAAAAGTAAACTGCCAGTTAAAGAACAGCTAATTGGGTTAAGAGATTCAGAGGGAAGAAATGTAGTGAAAGAAGTAAAGATATGCAAAGAGATATATGACAAGTTCAAGAAGTGGAATGGAAGGACTTGGAAAGCAATGAAATATCTACAGCGGACATTAACATAATACTAAAGAGTTTTGATCCATATAAGGCTCATGGTCCTAATAAAATATCTCCAGACGTGCTGAAGATGTATGCAGAGACATTTGACAGACCACCTGAAGTGGTATTCAAGACCTCGAAAAAAGAAAAAGAAAGTGAAGTGCCGAAGGAGGGGAGGAAGTCAAACTTCATACAATCTATAAGAAAGGAGACCGGGAGAATGCGTTGGACTACGGGCAGCTCCTCTTGACGGGTGTGGTCTGTAAAGCACTGGAAACGATAATCAGAAAACAAAATGGATGACGTCTTACGTTGGAGAAAGTAGTACTTGAGTGAGCGACAACATGGTACCTGGGAAAGGAAACCGTGCGTAACGAACCTCTAAGATTTCTACGAGAGAGTGGGCTCTGTTTTAGGCAAAAGAGAAGGTTGGGTAGACTGTCTGTTTCTGGACTTCTTGAAAGTAATTGACGTAAGATGCTTGTATAGAAGTTAGGTCTTCAGGCAGGAATATGGGGTAGACTTCTTCGATGGAAAGAAGTTCATCTTAGAGGAAATAGAATGAGGCCACTTGAGACGTAACACAGGGTTCTGTCCTCGAACCAGTGCTATTTCTGATATAAATGAATGGTTTTTCATAAGGATTGGATTCCTACTTAAACATGTTTGAGGATAATGCCAAGGCCAAGAACGGAGTCAAAAGCGAAGAGGACGCATCAACTTAAAAGGGGACCTAAGTAAACTCCAAAGTTGGTCTGATACATGGTTGATGAAATTCATCCCAAGTTAGTGTATAGGAATGAGGATGGGATAGAGTGAAAGACGTCTCAATATGAATTTAGCAAGAAATGTGCTGCAAAAAATCTATGTGCGAGAGGGACTTAAGGAGTTCGTATCAATACTAACCTGTCGCCTGAGTCCTACAGTACGTGATTAGTAAAGGAGCCAAACTGTCGGCTGTTAAATATCAAAATAGCATACAAGTGTATGAGTGAGGATATATCAAGCAATCTGGTCATACATTATGTTTGGCCAAACCTAGTATATGCTTCTCAGCTTTAGAGTCCGCACTTACAGACGCAAAAAAGAAAAAAAAAAGGCTAAAGGATTGCAATAAGAGAGCTCAGTTAAAGGCAAAGGCTAGAGTTATCGAATTTACCCACCATGGAAGAAAAATGAGTGAGTAGTTACAATCTAAGTTTGTTTTTTCTAAGTTGGTAGCTCCAGTAACGGGCAAAAGTCCACATCAAGGCCGGGCCTTAACTAAAACACAGGGAAGTTAATGAGAGGGATAAAGAAGAAACAAGGGAAAGTATTCAAGAAAATTTGGAGGAAGTGAAACAAAAAAAAGTTTTAAAATGTGCCAGGTCATAGGTATTGGGAAAGGTACAGAGTTCCAAAGCTTCGAGGTGTAGGGTAAGAAACACTTATCAAAACGGCCCACTCTTGAGTTGCTAACGGCCACAAAGTAATTATGTGACGCAGCAGCTTGCCGAGTATTGCGTGATCTAGCTAGTGGTGGGAGCACACAAGCAGCCACCTCTCGGGAGCTTAAAACTAAAGTAATACCTATAGAATAGGGAAAGTGAACCAACAATGCGGCGTAGTGTAATATATTAGTCGGACCACTTTTGACTCACCTCTGTCAAGTAAGGATGCATAGCTAAAGTTACCCCAGATGTGTGTGCAGTATTCCATACAAGGCTCGATTAAATCTTTATGTAAACGGAGCAACTGTTCGGAAGAAGAAAAGAAAATCGATATCTAAACAGGACTCCCAGTTTCTTAGGGGTAGACTTAGCTATTTACGTAATGTGGGGATTCCAAGATAGAGTGGATGTTACAGGAATACCAAATACATTCACTAAATCAATATGTGGAATAACAGAACCATCAAAGAAAAGAGGAAGGCTGTGAAGAATTCTCGAAAGAAAAATGGGTAGATACTGGATGTAAGAGGTATTAAAGTTAACCAGATTTCGTCTACCCCAATGATATATCCTGTCCGAGCTTACTGAGGAAGCTGTGTTGAAATGAGATGAAAATCGAGAGAGAGAAGAAGGAGCGAAACTGAAGGATGTGGAGAAATGCAGTGTTGAGTCGTCAGCGTATGAGTGCATTTGGTTATTTTTAGAAGAGAAGGAAATCATTAATAAAAAGGAGAAAAAGTTTTAGGAGACAGGATAGAATCTTGAGGGACACCGCTTTTTATGGAGAAAGGGGGAGAGGCTGATTTATCAACAACCACCGAGATATATCGGCCAAAGAGGAAAGCTAGATATGATGGAGCAAAGTGAGAGAGGGAACTCAAAACAAGGCAGTTTAGAGATGAGATTCCACTGCCACATGTCAAAAAGCTTTGGATATATCATGGGTAACTTCATGGATTCCCCAAAATCTTTCAGGGATGATGATCAGACACAGTAAGATAAGAAAGTGTATCACCAGTGGATCTCGCTGTAAGGAAGCCATACTGGTGATCAGAGAGAAGACTGTGAGATTCATGATGTCTAAGGATATAGGAGCTGAGGAGGGATTCAAAGACTATGGAAATGGTAGATGTCAAAGCAACAGGACGATAGTTAGAGTGGTCAGAACGGTCACCCTTCTTAGAGGGGTCAGAACGGTCACCCTCCTTTGGGATGGGATGTTTCAATGCAAGCTTCCAAGAAGGGAAAGTTCTGGTCTTTAAACAGAAACGGAACACATGAGCAAACACAGATGCAAGTTCAGAGGCAAATTCTTTCAGTAAATCTGGATGGATGCCGTCAGGATCATAAGCCTTGTCTGTGTCCAGAGAGAGAAGTGCTTTTCGGACAGTTAGAAAAGAGATTACTGGGAGGGGCATAGGATTAGTAAGAGGAGCATCAGGGAGTGAAAGAATGTTAAAGTCATCCAAGGTAAAGTTTGAGGAGAGAAGGGAACCAAAAAGAGTTGCTTTGTCTACGGGAGAGACAGCTCTAGTACCGTCCGAACGGAAAAGTGAAGGAAAGTTAGAGCCACAGAAGTTGTTAGCGATGCCCTTAGCTAAAGACCGGAATGACTTGTTAGTGGATGACGAGATGAGGTTATCACACTTTCTTTGCATAATGGATAACGTACTTGCAATGATTATGGGCAGTAATATATGCTGAATTGGAACAGGAGGAAGGAGAGTTTTCCTTGCCCGATATGCCTGATCCCTTGCCTGAATGGCCTCAAAACAGGAACAGTTGAACCATGGATTGGACGAAGAGGTCGTCTTGGAGGAAGAAGGGATAAATGCTTCCATTACGGCAACAATAACCTCTGCTCTGCGTTAGACAATGACAGAAGCATCACCACAAAAGAGACAGTAATCTACCCAAGGAAAATCAGAAGAGAATTTCCCGAAGGTAATCCTGTTAGCTTTGTTGAGGTGCCAATATTTACGGTAAGAAAGATCTGCTAGAGGGAGGAGTGTCGTTAAAATAGATATAAGTGTACTAAGATGAACTAATTGGGGGAAAAAATTGGGCGTTTACACCGCGAAGGATTAGAGGTGAAATAGAGATACAGAATATTAGGAGTGTGGTCGCAGTGGTCAGGAACATGGGTAGGGTAGGAGATAATTTGTTCTACATCATTGAGAACAGAGAGCGTGTGGTCTTCAATCCCCCCACCGTCCGTACGGAAGGAATTCAACCATTACCTAAGGTGAACGTTTAAATCCCTTAAGTAAAGGATCTCAGCTCGCGGTTGAGAGGATGCCATAGTCTCATGGCAGGAGTTTAGACAGACAAAGAACGATATAAAATTTGTAGAATTAGGTGAGCAGTAAGCGAAACAAACCTTTAGCCACAAAACATCAGAGTCTGGGACTCAAGGTCCGCGAGGCGTGCAACAGGTGTGTTGATGTTGGCATAAGCTCAGACACCACCCTTGAACCGGAATCATGAATGGAGAACATAATGATATGAAAAGGGGCTAATCAGAACATCATTAGGCAAATAGGTCTCAAAGAGAATCATGATATTTGGCAAGGTTCTAGACAGACGGTGTTCAACAGAAGAGCGGTTACTAGAAAGACCAAAATTAGATATAGTGAATAGGAAAAGAGGCAGGTCTATCAGAGAGAGAAATGTCGTGGGAGGGACTGGTACTACTACTATCCGAGCTTCCTCATATTGGCAGGAGAGTCAGGCGGTAATCCGTAGCTTCTTAAATCCCCATGATGCCGAAGACTAAGGGCCATAGGTTTGTCGAGATCTACCATGATTATATTTTACAAACGATTGTGCAGGCAAAAGATGGCAAGGGGACTTATGTTGATGAAATTAAGTGAGGTTTGAGTAGGTGTGTCGCACTTGTAAGAAGATGGCAGGACTAGCCACATCCTTCTTCTCTCTGCCTTTTGATGACGTAGGTAGTGAAAAGGTCTTCGAAAGAACAGAACAATCACAGGTCATAATTCTAAATCACACAAGAAACTTGTCAGAAAGGGTAAGTGGATGAATGGAATAAATGAGTTATATAACAGGGAATATGGTAAGTACTCAGAAGTATAAAAAGTTGCGTGATAGTAGAGAAGAGTGCAAAACTCCCTTCCCGTACAGTACTGTACAACACACACACACACACACACACACAACACACACACACACACACACACCACACACATACACACCGCAGAAACCTGCTACCACAGACAGACAGACAGACGCAAGCACCACAGACACCTGCCGACAGATATCACAGACACCTAGCGACAGGAGGGCGAGTAACATGCGATATTTTCACGAGAAAATCAATTTACTCCAGCCGCCACTAACATAATCATCTTGACGCCACGCCGTGGGGCTATCTACTTCCGTCAGGGTATCTGGTGGAGGGAATAATGGGGGGATTGCCTGGTGGGAGTGTCTACTGGAGTATCTAGCGGAGTACCTGGTGGGAGTACATAGTGAAAGCACCGAGTGGGGTACATGACGGGGTAACAAGGCGTAAGGTTAACCTCGTAGAAGTACCTGGTGATGATACCTTGTGGGGCATCTGGCGGGGGTACCTAATGGGGGTAACTGATTGAGGTACCAGGTCCTAGTGGAGGTGTCTTGTAGGAGAACCAAGTGGGAGTACCTGGCGGGTGTACCTAATGGGGGTACCTGGTTCCAGCGGAGGTACCTAGTGGGGTACCTGGTCGGAAAACCTAGATGGGTACCTGGTGGAAATACCTGGTGATAGTATATTCAAGCCCACATCTAGAATCTACCACAACACACTACTCACGCCCGCTGTGAGCGACCCCTTCCTGGCTACCCCATCCCTTCTTCTGTCCCCCATGGTGCACCCCCACGCCCCCATGTCACGCTTCCCATGCTCCATATGGCACGCACCCTCCCCCCCCCACACACACACACACACACGCCTGTGCCAGCAGCGTCCACATGCTATAAAAATTCTACAGCTACTGCATCTAGCCCGAGCCTCTCTCCTCCTCTAAATATGTATACGTATGAATGAATCTGTCTATCAGTCTATCTATCTGTGTGTGTGCGTGTGTGTGTGTGTGTGTGTGTGTGTGTGTGTGTGTGTATGAGAGAGAGAGCACGAGTGTGTAAATTTCCAGAAGACTACGAAGCACACACGTTCAGAGGAGCGCCAGTGACCTAGCCCAGTAACCTGACTCTCTCCCTTTAACCTGGCCTGACGCTGGTGGTGGTGGGCGTGGGAGGGGGAGGGGGAGGGGGGTATGCTGGGTACATCTGTAGCTGCTCTGTAGAGCATCTGTCCTCATCCCTGGCCTGACTTTGGCTTGGGCTTCTTCTGCTTCGTCTATTATTATCATTATTTTCATTAGTATCATTATTATCATAATCATTATTATAATTTCTAAAATATATAATGTTTCCATCAAATCACGTCACCTTAGTTTCCCCTACAAAAAAAAATTGTGAATAATTACATCAACATTCTATATACACTGAGTTAGCTCTTATTAAAACTAATAACCACTAAACAGATATTATAAGATTATTTTTTTTTCACACGCATATAGAGTAACATGAAAACAATTTTTCTTTCCATAATAATTTCATAATATATCCTCTCCCCTCCCCCACATGCTTGTTCGCCATTTCCCGCGTTAGATAAGTAGCGCCAGGAGCAGGCGAAGAAACGGCTCTGATTTGCTCACATCCATTCTCTAGCTGTCATGCGTAACGCACCGACACCAGAGCCCCCTTTTCACAACCAGGCCCCACAAACCTTTCTTTGGTTTCCCCTGACGGCTTCATAGGCACTGGTTCAGCCCACTGACAGTACGTCGACCCCTGTATACCACAGCGCTCTCCCACGCACGCTCATCAACCCCTAAAGACACCTTAAGATTTCGAGCACCTGGGCCATAATCCTGGTGACAATGCAGCTGGTCTTAGGTGTTAATGACATTCCGGTTGTTAGCAGTAACTTAACGCTGACGACCTATAATGACCCAAGGCAGCTGTCAGTCCAAATACTCAAATAACCAACCAGCCTTAGGATTAGCAAAACGGCCATATATGCCGAGTACGTGTCTTGACTGATAATCATCTTGAGCATAAGAAGTTTAAGCGATCTACAGGTGTCATTAGCAAGTTAAGTAATGATGAAAGTGGCATCTGACGGACCCACAACCCACATGACCAACCTCACGAGCCTTCGGAAGGATAGAGTTAACCTCCTCTTTTGTCTCACACTAATTCAGATTACAATATTTTGGTTCAATCTGGGCTTGGAGGAAGTTCTAAATGTAGTAAAAAGCAGTCTATATATGAGGGCCAGATATTACACTGATCATCTTAAAGCTTGAAGAACCTTCATGACACACACACACACACACACACACACACACACCATTCAACGCACTCACAGCTCCCCAAAATAGGAAAAAAAATATCGATTCATTATCTCAACTATATTTGAAACATGGCTAACCATATTCACAATAAACTCCTATAACTCAAAAAATCGCAGGACTATACACCACCACCAGCAGTACCCTTCCCGGACGCTCGACTTTAAGAATCACAATAAGACCCCGGATGTGATCCCCGAGGCCACTCTTGCTCGAACCCGACTATGACGTCACTGGTGTCAGACGCCACCACACGGCGCGAAAGTTAACTCAAAACCCGCCACACGGTCTGAAGGTTTCCACATGCAGCCACACGGCATAAAAACTGTCATATGACGCCACAGGGCACGTACATTGCCACAAGCGGCCACACGGCGCAAGAACTGTCATATGCC
Source organism: Panulirus argus (assembly GCA_038088735.1). NCBI lineage: Eukaryota > Metazoa > Arthropoda > Malacostraca > Decapoda > Palinuridae > Panulirus > Panulirus argus. Next base: position 8,118 of record JAYMFT010231937.1, read on the forward strand.
GTTACAGGACGAATGGGTTTCTATATGCCACCACACGGTACGAAGGTTGCCACATGCTGCCAAACGTTACAAAAGTAAAGAAGATGCGAAGGGTATCGTATGCCGCCACAGACTATGAAGGTTTCAACATGCAGCCGTATAGAAAAAAAAAAAGTTGCCATGTGCCATACAGGCACACAAGTTGCTAAATGCCGCTACACATCGTAAAAGTTTCCATTTCTTCCACAAATGCTGTATCACTTTTTTTTCCAACACACCCACCCTCTTCTGTTTTTTGCATTCTGGGTCCAAGACTCGCGCCCATACAGCAACGTCGGGACTGTTTCATCATTATACAGAGCCATCTTTGGCTCTCACGGGTAGTTACCTCCAGGAATCAAGGAGCTTTAACCCTGATCCATCCTAGAGCTTACTTTGCTCTCATACTTCTATTCGCTGCCAGGTCCATTCCCAAGAATCTAAAGTACTATAAGTTCTCCTCATTCTAAACCAAACTAGAACCAGCCTATCATCTCGCTCTCATGCTAAACCTCATAATCTTACTGATATTCACATTCGCTTCCAGCTTCCTCCTTTCACTCACTCTCCCAGACTCAGACACCAGATGCCTCACTCGAGTCTCTGCCACCAAAAGTGTGTCATCTGCACACAGCACCTGATTCACATCCTAGATCCCTACAACCCTACCATAATGCAGACCTCATCACCCCATCCACAGACATTAATCAGCCATTGTGACATCACACAACTCGCACGCAGACCAACTTCCCTTGAACCACTCACCCACATTACTCGCACACACGCCTCACTCTTCAGATAAAAACTCCTTCCTGCATCCTGCAGCTTTCCTCCTACACCGTAAATTTATAGCACCTTACTTCTTACTCCTATCGTACGCTTTCTCCAGATCCATAAGAGCCACTTACCGATCCCTCTCATAGTATTTCTCACTCAACTTTTTCAGAACAAACACCTGATCCATACATCCTATACCTACCACTTTTGCAGCCATATTGCTCCTCCCCAGTCTGATGCTATCTGCATGCTGCTATCCTCTCGATCATTACCCTTCCACACAACTCACCAGGTATACTCAGCAGACGTGTAACTCTGTAAACTGAGTATTTAGTTTCCCCCGTTTGCTTGTATATAATGGGTCTGTAAAGGCATTCTTTTAGTTCTCAGGCACCTCATCTTGGGGTCATACATGTACTGAAAATCCTAACAAACTCATTAACAACAGTCTCAACTCATTTTGTTGATAAATGCAGCCGTAAACCCAGCCACTTTGCCACACTTCGTCTTAACCAAGGCTTCCACCAGTTCCTTTCTTTTCGCCAAACACCAGACATCTGCCACCCTGACATCTAACACAGTTAACAGTCCTTCAAAAAACTCACTCCAGTTCCACGTTACCAATTCCTCCTCAGCTCACGTCACTCATGTTCCCACTTGTTATTTGTCCTCCTCACACTGTTCGCCTCCTTTCAACACAATTTCTAATTCTCCCTGAAGTTTGCCGATACTCTCTCACCCCACTTCTCATTTGCCGTCTCATTTAGCATGTACCTTCCACTTGTCCTATTGCCGCCCTCCCTTGAACATCTTTAATCACTTGCACTCATTCTCAGTAGGTAACGCCCATACTTCTTTCTTCTCTCCTTCATGAGGAACCTGACATCCTCATCCCACCAGTCACTGCCCTTTCTCAAACGCCTACGACCCTCCCTCCGCATACCACAACACTTCACTGTAATATGTAAGCAATGCTTCCCTTTCGCTCTCGTTTACTAACATAGTTTAGTTTATTCTCACCTTATGCCATTCTCCACCTAATCATTCTCGGTATCTGAGCATGAAAACCTCTTTTCGAAGCTTACTCACTTTCACTATCCTCTTATCACACAAGTAATTTCTTCTTTAACTAAAAGCCACTACAAACTATCACACTCGCCTTCACCGTAGAGCGATCAGGCATCATACCAGCTGCCCTTCTCAGTACCTTTACATCCAACAGTCTTCCCTTTGCATGCCTGTTAATTAGTACATAAATCAATATAAGCTGGTGACTCTCACTCACACATATAAATCTATCCATCTTTTGTAAACAAGATGTTCCATGTCACCAATTCATTTTCAATACACAACTCAATAAGCTGTCAACCATTTTAATTCACATGTGGCGCTCCATTCTTGCATTAGAAATCTGCAACCACTAATTTCTTGATCCCTTGCATAAAAACTGCTCAAGCATTCCCTCAGGGCCTTCAGGAGACTTGCCTTTCTTTCACAGTCCTCCAGCTAACAGGCGCGATAAGCGCTAACAATCACTCAACCCTAGTGATACACGTCTGGAGATCACTTCCTTACACCCTTTCTCACTCACTCCCTTGATCTCGCTCCTACACTGAACCCTCGGACATTCCCAAAATATTCTTCCCCTTCCTCTTGAGCACAGTCTTAATCTGATCCTTCGATGAGAACTCCTCGCCTGGTTCCTTCTGTTCTCAATTTTAGAAAGTGAAATAAAAGGAGGGGAGGGTTTCCAGTCCCCTTCTCAGCCGCCCCCTGCGACACTCAGCAGATAACGTGGGGAATTTTGTTACTTTCCTATCCATAAGGATGAAGGAAAACCTTTGATTTTGGAATAATGAATTGTGTTACTTGTTGTCATGTGTTGAACGAAACAAGAGAGGAAGTTAGCGGACTGAGTTACAGCACCTCGCGTATGCAAGGGACAGGGAAAGAAAAGACAGCGACCTGAGCCAGGGCAAGGCAACATGACAGCCACTGCAGTGCTGATTCACTGCGCCTCTGGCACTACTACTCCCAACACCCAGGCGGTAGTACCTCACTGGGCGGTGCCTGCCCAGTAGGATGTGCCTACCTCCCTCTGCTTCCACTTACCACTACTGCATACATATCTATATATATATACACACACACAGACGTCTGAGTGTGTGCGTGTGTGCAATTCTCCAGAAAACTACGAAGCACACACGTTCAGAGGAGCGCCAGTGACCTAGCCCAGTAACCTGACTCTCTCCCTTTAACCTGGCCTG
>JAYMFT010231948.1:0-11179 GCA_038088735.1 Panulirus argus
AAAATATATATATATATATATATATATATATATATATATATATATATATATATATATAAGGTACAGTACAATGAAAGTGAAACGTCCCACACCTGAAGCATAAAGAGGATTGTGATTATCAATTACTGATATGACGATCAATCACTATTCGATGACGGAGACCGAAGGGTTTAAATATGTCATTCCACTTTACTCCTCAGAGGCTAATATCCTCTCAATTACATTCATATCTCCCTTTGACCATAGCATCTCAGGGGGCTCCTCTACATAATGTGCGGCCGGCGGCGGTGGTAATTTCTCACTTCGGCATCAAATTTGTGCTGCCGTTCCATATGACGGCGACGGTGGTCTGAAGAATAGACCCAAGAGAGGGACAAATTCGCCCTCTGGGGTCAACTACTATACATAAGCACCAGCGTGAGCGAGGCGGGTATAGCCTTTCCCTCTTGTCGAAGTTCGCTCCCTCGTCACTCTTCTTCCTAACCTGTAATTCCCTCTTCTTAGTAGTCCCTGCAGTAGGCTCTCTTCTGGAACGAACGCCAAGCGGTGGTCGGTAGGCAAGTGGCGCCTGCGCGTGTGTAAGAAGGGGTCAGTACAGGAGGCCTCTGAGGTCCCCCAAAAAAGGGTCAGCTCTTCAAGGCCTCATAAGGACCCTGTGATTACCGGTAACGCCATTAACATAAAAGAAGAATTATTGACTTAGAAGGTCTCGCGAGTTGGCGCTGTCCTTCTGGTACTTCCTTCCACGGCCTCGGGGAAGGAAAGAGACACATATATTTTCGATCTGGCGGAGGATAAGGAGGGGGGGGGGGCATATTTTTTGCTTCAGTCCTTCTGGGTAATGACGATGTCATAGGATGATTTGTACTACAGTTTGAGGGTGAACATTGCAGTAATAGACGCAGACACTGTATCATAAGAGTGAATTATACTGTTACCACTACCCGCCCGGGGCCTGTGGTCATCGCTTCATCTAGTGCACCTCACGTCACCATCATCACTATCACTCACCATCATCACCACTACCACGATCACCATCATCATTAACACTATTAATCAAGCGGTCCTCATCACTATCTACACACAAACAAAATCATTCACCTCCCACCACTATCAACCACTATAGAGACCTCTCCACCACCACCACACTTAACCCTAAAAATCACCCTACCACCTACGTAACTCGACCACGTACTGCTAACTTCACAGCTCCACCCATTACCAACCAATTAAATCTTTTCCAATGCCTACTGCCACCCACTGGTATCAGAAAAAATATAAACGCAAGAATAATGCATATAAGTAAACGACAAAAACCCAGAGTCAAGAAAGGGAGTCCACCAAGCCTAAGATTGACTGCTAATACAGTGCTAATGGCAGGGCTATTATGGTTGCATGGAAATTGAGCTTTTTTCACACTGGTGTGTCTATCTTTCCCTTTTCCTTCCATCCAGCCCTGTCCACTTGATCTCCCTGACTCATTCCCTCTCCTCTCTTTAAATCTCTCTCTCTCTCTCTTTCATTCCTTCCCCCTCTTTCTATCTCGTCACCACCTCTTTCTCTCTCTCTCCGTCTCGCCCTCACTCAATCTTACTCTCACACCCTCCTACACCGCCAGACATTCTCCCCTCCTAAAACCTGCAAAACTAAGGAAGCTTCAGCTTCGCCTGGAAGATATATGCTCTGCTCCACCACCAACCACCACCACCACCACCTCCTACTACCACCGATAGCACCACGCTCTCTGGAGATGTTCCCTCAAACCATGAGGCACCTGCTGGTTACTCTTTCTCTCTACTCGGTCCCCCAACTCCCGTACCGCAGTCAGAGTCCCTATTAAAATCTTGCTGCAACATGAACCACAATTAACCATTAACATCAACGTCCAAAAAGAAACACATGACTTTGTAAAATGTTGCAGGAGAAAAAAAAAATAAATAAATAATATCTGTTCAGAAAAATCAGATAAGAAATAAGATTCTTAATAGCAATTAAGGTCGCACAAAAGACGATTATCAAGACATGTTACACTCAAAGAGACTCAATAAAGTCATCACAGAAATTATATAAGAGGATGATGGAAGTGCACGAAAATAATTAGCAGAAGGAGGGTGATATATATATTTATTTCACTGTTCCAGCAGATAGATTCTCGGATTGGACACGAGATGTCGTGAAACGTGCTTGGAGAGTGAATCATGCTGCGGTCGGCCTTTGCTGCAAGTCTGGTAAGAAGACGCTTTGGCGGGAGCTGTTGAAGCACTGGACCAGCTCGTTTGTTCTGTGGTAGGAACAGCGGAGGGGAAAGAAAAAAAAAAAAAAGTTCCGATAACAGAGGTCATCATGAGTTCTCGCAAGTATGGTGTGTCTCGGGGTGAGTAAATCACACGAGACGCCAGGGCCGCGTCTATCTTTATGTGTGTGCTTGTAAATACCTTTACCCCTTTTCTCTATACCATGTAACGACGATACGGCGTATATCTAAGAGCTATATAACCCCGGCAGTCGCGTCTCCACCGGGCATCATCGGGAGTTGTCGAAGAACCGGCCTCTCCTCTCTTACGTGGCTGGGGTCCAGACTATATCCGGACATCGAGAACCGTAAAGCGTCATTATACCCTTCTAAAGATGATGTCCGATACCCGCGCCTGACGCCGGACATCCCCAGGTTAACCCCAAATCGCCCTTCCCCGTGGATGATAAAGCATCCATTACTGGCCACGCTCGACGTGTAAGTATCCTCCAGGAGACAGTCTTCTTAATTTACTTATCACTTAGTTTTTTTTTATTCGTGTGTGTGTGTGTGTGTGCGTGCGTGCGTGCAGTGTGCGCCTCCCGCGATAAAAAGCAGTGAAAAGAATAATGTTGGAATAAGGTCGCCCTGAAGTATGGGGTTAGGTCTAATTTAGATGGCGGGGATAAAAAAAAAAAAAAGGCCTCCTTCTCCTCCTCCGACGCGCCTCTTAATGACTTCTGAATGATCGCTAGGGAGGGAGGGAGGGAGGTAGAGAATGATGGTGGTGTTCCAAAAGAACTTACCGACGAGTCTATTCTCTTTTCCTATTTCTTATATATATATATATATATATATATATATATATATATATGTATATATATATATATATATTTACAAATGGATATTTTATTGGACAGACACATCTTGTGAATGACCATTATCTCTGTATATAAAATCATGATCAGACTAAATTTTAAACTTTAAGCCGTGCAATGATGTGTGTGAAATTCTCTGATGTCCATCCACTCGATTAATAATTCAGTGAAGTATACTGCCTCTCTCCTGTGAACTATATATAGCTATCATAGTCCATATTATTTCCTTCGTCTTTGGACACTCTTTTTGAATTACTACATGTAAGAACTCATGAGCTTTCTACTTATACCAAGGACTTTAAACTATCTGTGTCGATGCAAAGACATAAGAGAAAACATAAATCATGTGAATGGTAAGCACGTGAATATCAGATTCATCTAAAACATACTTTCTTTTTTAAATTCTGAAGTTATATCATCTAAAGACCGCCGCAGCAAAACATATAAGAGATCCAAAGAATCACTTTAGTCTATCACCTGTTCTGCATGATATGGCGGTCGTGAAAGGACACTAGCCATTCCCGTGTCTTGAGACACCAGCAACGGTCGTATGATGGATACTCCATCAAGCGTGGCTGCAGAATATGAATTTTGAGATGCCATCCCAAAGATGTACCCAAGGATGTGGGGGGAGTACTCAGCTTCCAACACACACACACACACACACACATAGTGGCCCCCAGTGTTCGTCAAGCCCCCCTCGACGTGCTGTACCCCCACTCTGTACCCCTAGCCGCCTTCGCACACTATACCTTCTCTGTACCCCACACACCGTGCGCCCCCCCACCCTCTTCTCTCTTCGCTCGAAGCCCCCGTAGCTTCTGGCAAGATCAGGATGGGGATACATGTGCAAATGTTTTTCCTTCGACTGAAGGCAACCAGGAGGGTTCAAACAACGCAGCTGTAAATGTCATATAAAATATACTTATATCTGATGGTTGTCTTAAATCCTAGGTACGCACACGAGCTGTTTGCTATATGCTTTACCTTAGTTTATCCTCTTCGTTTTATCACGTCTTTTCATATATCATCATTATTGTTTGTTCTCGAGCTTTTGCGCGTCTTTAGTTCTGTCATTACTGTTTGTGAAGAAATGCATCCATTTTTTCTTTTATGTGAGTGATTGGCTTCGTTATTCGCATGATCTAATTTCCTATCATTCCTTCGTTACTTTAAGACACATTAACCACAAATAGCTCTCGTTAATCAAGAAGTGCTACAGTCATTCTTCACGTCAGTAAGGCAATAGAGATCTATATATAAGGTTTATAGGTCAATGACAAGGTTTATGAGTAATGATTTACGCCTTTCTGAAACTTCTTAGGCTCTGTACAATTCATCTGGTGTCGTGTATCCCTGTACTGCTCCACATACCTCCGACAATGTCTAGAGTGATTCGACTTTGTTTCTACGTGTTTCTGAAAACAGCTTCATTTTACATTTTCCCTGTAGTTACGATTTCCTTTTTCCATTATCTTAATACTTTTCATGATTTCTTTTTCACAGCTCTACCATTAACTGTACAGTGTGCATGAAGTTATCCTTTTCCTCAACGCTGACCAATCACAGTGAGTCACAGTATTATCAGAGATGCATTTTTCGCTCTGTGAGTAAGGCGCACCGGTGTATGGTTGGTCTGTCGTCAGCGAGAGTCGTCAGAATATTTCCTGGTAACGCCTGGTTATGACAAACGTACAGAGCTCACTTGTGAAACTACTAAAATAATTGAGTCCGCTAAGGTAACACAGGGCAATATATATATATACATATATATACTTAATCGTTGCTTGAAAACATGTATTACAAACTCTTCTGCATATCTATGCCCTTAATTACAGGAGGCTTCCTCTTCCCCAATTATCATCGAGTGGTTTCCCTGTCTAATTGAGACCAAGAATTGGCCACAGGGCTCCATAATGAAGCAGATATTTCTAACCCCTTCGAACACGACGGTGCGGCCCTTGAATATGACGGTACGACCCTCAAGACATCGGTACGACTCCTGAGCACGACGGCAGGACACTCAGGTACGACCGACGGTCCTTGCTGCAAGGTCACGCCATCACGTCTAAAGGGCACTGCCGTCGCGCTTATATCGGCTCGTTAAGTCGTGCTTTACGATCGTACCGTCGTCTCGCTCACGGATCTCACAGTCGTGCTCGAGGATCGAACAAGTCGTGGTGCTTGGGGATCGTCCTCCTCAACGCCAGTAGCGTCGTGCCCAAGGATCGTACCGTCATGCTAGGGCATCGCACAGACCAGTAATGCTTCCCCGAGAGTGGTTGAGTCTTCTCCCGTTTATACGAGCTCTCGCCGGGAGCCGTCGTGGTCATCTGATTACGTCCGGGCTGTTCGGCTATGTTGTTTCCCCCCCCCCACCCCCGGGCCTCAAAACGCTGGTTATCCCCCGCTTAGCGACATCGTAACGAGGGGGAGGGGGACCGGCCGGGCCTTTGGTACTGCATGTAAGAACTGCGACTCGCGAGCCTCAACGATTCATGCCTCGTTTGGGTTGTTAATGGCCAGATTACGTATCTAATTGGCTACATGGGCTGCATTCTAAAAAGCAATCTTAATCGTCCCTCGACTGCCGGTCGATGAGGAATTCTAATGACCCGTCTCCTCTTTCAGTTTCCCTTGGCGTATTCCGGGACAAATTGACAGCATACGATCGTTGTCACTGCCCTGGTATCCTTCTGGTGAATCAGCATACATCTTTCCCCTCCTTATCCTGCCAGTCCTGAGAGAGAGGGGAAGACGGACGCTCGACCTCAACTCGGAAATCTCCATCCTTCGTGGTGGATGCCATACACGCGGCTTGTACGATGGGGGGAGATGTGTGGGATCAGAGAGAGAAGAGGGGCGCTCATAGCGGGAGAGTGGGTTCTGCGGAAAGTTGGATTTCTTGCGGAACCGTTCAGCCATCTCCCACGACCTGATGCTGTGGATGTCTCCACTCTCATTCCTCCTGCCGAGTCTCTATACTCAGGTTCATTAAATGCTACTGGAGCCTCATTAGCTTATTCTCACTCCCTTAAGCACCTCTGCTACTTACCACTACCACCGTAGGTCATCCGCATCACTGTATTTCAACTTTACAAATATATCAAATTCTACTAATTTACCCCCCTCCTCCTCCTCCTCCTCCTCTCTCTCTCTCTCTCTCTCTCTCTCATTCTGTACGTAAAGTTCAAAGCAAATGCGAGTCAGGTCTCTCAAATCCACGATCCTTTTGAAGTCTTTATATTTTTTCACTGTCGTGGTTTAAGAGCTCCGAGCCTGTTGACCACAAAGAACAGTCGAGGATCATAATATTACATGATCCTAAGGAACGTGACGATAGCTTTAAAACAAATGCATAACTGGAGGAAACGGAAGGTATATGACAGGGAGGAAAAAAGAAAAATCAACCACCTGTCTAACTCATACGGTTTGAAGCAAATTGGCGAATATTACACAATCGGTAAAATATTCTTCTTGTACTAAAGAAACAGGAGAAATTTTCTAGTCGCGAAATCGATTACAAAAATCTGCATATAGTACAGTCGCAGACCCAAAAAGTTTGGGGTATATCGCTGTAGTTTACAATAAACACATGTACAAACTTTTTGACAGAGTTCCGCAAAAAATCTTGCTGTGAAAATAAAACGTTGCTAAGAAGATTACGCGCAAGCTAAGCCGCGCGCATTCACAAAATTTCCGCCAGTAAACCGAGACACACACACACACACACACACACACACATTGGCATCGGACCTCACGTAACCTGAGTCGAACACTAGCAAAAATGCAGCTGTAAGGATATCCCCCCCCTCATCCACCTCCTCTTAAACACAGAAGCCGCCCGTTGCCCCTCCCCCCTCCGTCTTGGGCTTGGACAATAAGGCCCGGTTTGTTCCGTGTCTTCAAGGGTCGCCGCAGGCCAGACAGACCCTTCAAGAGAGAGAGAGAGAGGGAGAGAGAGGGATGGAGAGAGGAAAGCTAACCCGAGACGCCACTGAGCTCCAAAAGAGAAAACGAAACAAACGGGTAAACAAGCCGACAGCTAAAACACATCAGGCTCGTCGTAAACACGGCCATCCGGGATTTTACCTCATAAACCCGCTCGGTTTAATGTTCAACCCGACATTGTTTTCGTTTTAGCTCAGTCGTGTTGTAATATAACTTTTATTTCTCTATAAAAGACGTGCCCGGCTATCTTTCTTTTTTTTTTCTCTCTCTCTCTCTTCTCTTCTGTTTCTTTCTTTAAACGGATCCCGGCTCCTTCTTCAAGGATTTCACGGAGGTAGAGGCAAGGATGGATACCTCGTGGGCACTATAGCTGGGCTGTTTACGTTTTCGTAAGGTAATCCGTCTTGCTGACGACGCTGATATTGCTGCGAACGACTTCAGAAAAAAATAATAAAAAAGTGGCTTCCCAAGTTTATCTGTAACAATAATGAACTTCGAGAAAACAGACTATCTCCTACAGTCACACTTACGTAAGAATTTCCCTAAAAACGAAACGAAGGGGAAAAGGAAAAAAAGATCGAACCCTGAAAGCGAAGACAGGAGGAGGTGAACCAACAAACCACAGAGTAGGGAATCACCTCCCCCATTTTCTCTATCAGAGTATTCTAACTCTTATAAATGAAAACGGAGCTTATTCTTGGTGCAGCCAGCATCAGAGAAGTGTCTCAGTCGTCATGAAGACACATCCTTAAACATCATCAATACGAAAAAAAAAAAAAAAATCCAAAATTTTCAATACAAGTGGGAACTCGAGATGTTGCGCCCCTCTCACGTCACATAAACAATATCTTGCTCATGAACAATTCGATTACTTATTGCGGTGTTCAAGGCCCCAAGAGAGAGAGGAAGGATTCGTTAATCTTTGTATGATTCCAAATATGCAATACAGCCATACATGGTTTTCATAACTGTATCATACAACCTTCGTTAAGTAAACGGGAAAAATTTCAATGTACTAGTAATAAAGAAAAAGAAATTTAACTTTTCAAAGTTTGTCATTGCTGAACGGAGCGACTCTGTCTCAAACGATATCAAAGCAGTGTCGAAAACAAAGGAAAAAAAAAAACTTACGGATATCAGGGCGAATTTTGGTTAGTGGGTGAACTCCCCTATGTGAAGAACGGCCGCTAGCGAACATTTCAAGGGCCTGCAAATGGAGTTGTCAGTCCTATGACCCATATCCACATTTGTGATTAATATCGTCCTACATCTCAAAAGATTTTCGAAATTCCTACGTTACAAACACACACACACACATCCACAGTACGAGGCAAACACACACACTGAAATAAAGAGGCACGGATATACATACACAAAAGAATGTAGACGCGAACCTTACGTTAGTACAGGTTAATAGTTTAATTGCTCACCTGCAATAAACACATGGTTGCCCACCCATAAAATCCATCACCAGGGGAAAGAATCCAAACAGCAGTCCGCCTTCAACTCGACCTCGAGGGAAGTGTGGGGGAAAAAAAAAATGACCAGGTGGTGGCGAGCGAAGACTCCAAGCGGCCATTAGCGACTGGTCCAGGATCCAGAGCAAGCCTTTAGGATCCATGGCTTTCCAGAACAAAGAATGAGGCAGTATTTAAGCAGTAACTGGTATTCATTTTTTTATTTTAATGTTGGCTTTCGGTAAATGCCTTTGCATCTGAATCTTCTGTTCAAGTGTTCCGTCAAGTTTGTATCTTTAAAAAATATAAAGTTCTTCGGAGACGCCTTTTCTTTTCTCTATCCTTAGCTGCTGTGTCCACTTTCGAAATTTACGTTTCCCAGATGCCAGTTTCAGAAACTGGTTCATTTGCGAGAATCTGAATTCTGATTTGCAGGTTTTGCTTAAAGTATCCCAGAAGGCATTTATTCGGTACACGATGGCACTCCTCTTGATCTGCCCGTGCTGACGATGATGATGATGATGATGATGATGATGGTGCCTTCCAGTCGCTCTCAGTGTGTGTGTGTAATCTTCATCATTCCCGACAACTACCTCAGGTGAGAGAGAGAGAGAGAAAAAAAAAGAAAGCTCATTTGGCCACGACGCAGACTCAGTCTAGTGGCCATCTGAGGTTCTTCCATGATCCATCGGGTCTCTTCCAGATCACCTTCCATGATACATGGCTCTTGCGTGTGGCTACGCTTTCCAGGTAATTTGATATAAGATCTTCGGGCCCACCTGACGCATTTCTATTTTCATTCGCCTGTTTCTTGCTCTGGATTCAAGGTTTTCCTTTTGGTGATTCGGTAATCATCCGTTTTACATTTTATTCTACTTGTTTGTGATAGCCCGGATGTTTCGAATTACTCTTTCAATCACCTAATGTTTACTTCGTTTAACTTTCATTCAAAACCAGTTTGAGGAGAGATTTGCCTATCATATCTACTTCTTCCATAACTATGGTTCTTAGTGCTTCAGATTCATTTTCTATGTTCTTGGTGTGAATCCCAGTTGATCTTTCCAGATACTCTAAGCTTTAAGTTCTACAGAAACCTGGGGAGTGTCTGTAAGTCGTTAAGATTAAGGATATGGACGTTTCGAAGCCCAATTTTTGACCAAAACATTTGAATTTGTCTCGTTTCAGCTGTCCGCGCTGTATATGTATTCCGAGTCTTACGGATGGCTTGTACTGCTCTGAGTTCGGAGTTTTCTTTGGTCTGGGTGTCATTTAAGTCTTCCAGTTTCTTTCTTTCTTTTTTCCAAAGCTCTCTCTGGTTCGAGATGAATTCCATCCGGAAACAGTCTTCAAAATAGAATCACACACCCCTAAGTCACGAACAAGAGGGGTCTGATCGATAATTCATATAAACAAATTTCCTCGGCCCATCTTGAAGCTGGCTTTGACCATTTTGCGTGCATTATACTCAGCTACACTCTCATATATGCGATATCCCTTCCTTTACTAAGCTAAGGTTAAGGCCGTCCCTGAACCTGAATCTCATCAATCTGTATTCACCATACTTTTCTTCAGTGCATCCTCGTCTTCACTGCTCAGGCCATCGCCACTATACTCTTATCTTTCCTTAGCTAGGTTTAAGGCATGCCGCAGGCAGTTTCTGTCCCTTATACATGAGAGCTAAAGAAATCACGGCCAATGGGGAACAAACGCGCAAATACATATTTATTTTGATCTGTTTACAGATACGTCTCTAAGTCTCTTAGCGTTCATGCGTGTACTTTCTATATAAATTTTGCTGCCCTACAGAGTGACAGGGAAGATCCGGACAACCTCTGGCAGAGCGAGCACAGCCTGGCTCTCCTTCCCGCCGTAAATCTCACGGCGGAAATGAGCTTCGGGGCCGGGTGCGTGACGCGACAAAGAGGCTGGAAAATGAGGATATTAGTGCGAATGGAAAACGGATTAATGAGAACCGCTCTCGGCCAAGATTGGATTCGCGTCTCCTTTGGAAAAGCGATAAACCCGTGAACCTAACTGCGGGGAACTTCATAAATTCAGGAGTGCAAATGTATACGGACTGCAAATTACGGGACGACTGTCAAGTCCGTCTGGGAGTACAAAGAAATAAATAAAAATCCTTGGCGATGAAAAAGAGCTCTCGTGGAAGATGTCATTTTGATGCCCCGTCGCAATGAGCGTGGATGTGACACTGAATTCGCCGTGGGGGGAAAGGTTTACTAATGACGGCATCTTGCTGAAAATCGGATGCGACAAGAGACTTACTGAAAGAATGGGAAGGTTCCCCGCAGACAAAGGGCGTACTGCGATGCGGACTCTTGGGAGAGGTTAGGAGCGGTGTGTCTTTGTGGAGGACAACGTGTGTGTGTGTGTGTTTGCGGACGTATTTGTGCTTGTGCGTGTTTTTTCTTTTTTTTTTTCTGGTGTTTCCGCCAGTGTTTCACGGGAGCCGGGCTATCAACGAGCCATATACCTTTCTTGCTATGTAATTATGACTAATTACAGGTAATCATTGTAATTGCTGCACGGTTCTTGGAACTCACAGTGTACCTTGCGTTTAGGATATATATATATATATATATATATATATATATATATATATATATATATATATATATATATATATATATGTTTTTCTGTTT
>JAYMFT010231959.1:0-11179 GCA_038088735.1 Panulirus argus
GTCATGTGTAATGCACTGAAACCACAGCTCCCTTTCCACATCCAGGCCCCACAGACCTTTCCGTGGTTTATATATATTTATTTATTTATCATACTTGATCCCTGCTTCCCGCGTCAGCGAGGTAGCGCCAGGGGGGGGGGGAATTGCAACAAATTCTGAACAAATATACGATGATAACAATGAATGAACAATCAGGAAGGAGGAAGTTGTGTCCTGCATGCACTTGAACTTGACAGCACTGCATATACTTTTACAGTTTTATTCTTATGATAAATTGATTGTAAAACGATTTATCATATAAGATAAAACATAGTAGGTAGTAGCTGGTAAGCAGCCAGTGAACAGGGAGGTATGTTACCAATACTACCCACCTGGGTATTGGGGGTGTGTGTGTGGGTGTGTGTTAGTGACCGTTGCATAGTGAGCAAGCACTTAAGCGGTTGTCAAGTTGCACTCCTCTGACCCAGGTAGCTGTATTTTCTTTCTGCCTCACCCACACATGGACTACTGGCATTCTCTCCACAAACATGCAATCTCTCCTTGTCATACATAACACATGACAACACTTAACTCACACAACTCATTCTTCATAACTCTAGATTTTCCTGAAGTGAGCACTATGTGCCAGACCTGCCTTTTGAGAAAATGGTAGGAGCAATAGACAGAAGTAGTAGCAATAGACAGAAGTAGTAGGTAGGAACATTTAAGCTGGAGCATTAGGTAGAAACATTAGGTAGAAGTAGTAGGTAGGAACATTAGGCAAAAGTATTAGGTGGAAGTAGTCAGTAGGAAGGTAGGAGCCTCTGCAAACACTATGCTAGAGTTGCCCTCTGCCATTGGCCTGTTAAGGGTGAGGCACTACAGGCCAAGAAGTGGCAGTGGAATTCATTAGTTATGGAGACTCCACTGCTATGGAGGTCCAGTTGGGAACGGGCATCAGACATATAGATGTATAAATAGAAAACATAGTAACAGCTAGTGTTAAATTTTCAGCATACAATAATTGATAAAACACGTACACTGGCAACTCATGTTATAGTAAACCGTGTTGAAACATCTAAAGAACTTCTGTAAATCATTTGAGGGAAAGCAATGGATTAAATATATTTCAAAAATGAAACTGAGGCTGAGTTTATTTCAAATTCTTCTTAAAAAAACATGAATTCTGAAGGCTGGAAAGAACAATCAATGAGATGTTTAAGGGTTAAGGACACCATTAAAGACTGCCATGAAGCTGTGACATTGAATGTAATGTTTGGTGAAGGGGAGTTAAAGAATGATGGAATGAGGGTAAGAAAGCTGGCTGAGGAGAAAAATGAGTTTAAAAAATATATACAGTATTCCCTCGATTTAACGAACCCAGATATAATGGATTTCTGATTAAACAGACTAGGAAAATAATAATACGTCAATTAATTATAATTAAGAAAAAAAAAAATCTCAAATGTCATACCATGCGCATTTCATATAGCACTTGTTTTTTGGTAGCATGGGGTATACTCACTTTCCTTCTGTCTTAGGAAGCTTTCACACCAACATGACTTGTGGCAGGGTGGCAAGTGGCAGGAGGCAAGTAACACCAGACATGGTGATTTCAGATCAAAGTGACAAGTGACATGTGGCACGTATACGGTTTCCCTGCTCAGTTCACAGGATGTCATCATCAGATGATGATGGTAATATAATAGCTCTGATCAGTGTTGTAATCGCTGGAAGAAAACGTAAGAAGAGGTGGTGGGTACATTCGTATCTGAGAGACAACGTAGGGATTCACAGTGCTTATGTAGTTGCAAGGCTCATCCTTTGAGCTGTAATCTGTTAATGTACTGTCATACAAACACTTATAAGTTTCAACAACTTGCACAAAGTTTACAGTAAATGCCTAACTTTCTGGTAGAGGCCTGCTGAATAACTGTTCACAAGAACATGAAGAAATCGTATACTTCTCTCCACAGACTGCACGACTGAAGCAGTGTTGTTAAATGTGGCTGACGAAAATCTGTTTGGAGACTTCAAAATCTACTACATACGCCACAAATCAGCTAGTTTTTTATGTCTTTAACGTTATTCTTATTAATATTACCTTGGTTATTAAGCACTTTAGTGTGAAAGCTCCATTAAATCTGACAACACTGGACCAAAGTGGCACGTCGCATGCTGAAAGAAAACGATCTTGTCCAATCCTGGAGTGGCATCCAAGTGACACGTGGCACATGCAATGTGTCATGCCACTCCTGTGTGAAAGGTTTCATTTGTTCTGAAGGTTCATTTTCAAGTGGCATGCCACATGCGACGTGTCAATCTGGTGTGAAAGTTCTCTAAGTCTGCCTCAAGCTATCATGTGGTCAGGTTATATACAGAGAATTGTGACTTTATCTATACAACAATTTTGCAATCCTTACAATTCAAAATGACATTTTGTGAAAAAGGAGTGAAAAGAAACTGTGTGAATTGTATACTGTATTACTGTATTTTGAATCAAAAAATGGTTAAATTCAATTCAACAGACTTTTGGCATTAACAGACACCCTCTCTCCCCTATAAGTCCATTAAATCGAGGGATAACTGTAGTGACATCTGATGGATTTTCACAAACCAAAGCATTAATTCATAAACTGGTCATCTATGATGCTCTTTGGTATGCAAAAAAGTGTGACTTACCTTTCTGATTTGTATACCTCTTGGGGCGTTGGAACTCTTTTCATTGGTTCTAACTTAGAAAAAATATATATCACTGCTCTCTCAATCGACTTTCAACAAACTTTTCATTAACCCCTCTGACGCTTTCTTTGACCAACCTGAGTCAGCAAACAATCACCTTACAACTTTACCATATTTCATTCCTTATGCAATTTTAACATGGTCTTTAACCACAGACTTCAACAATATATATCTTGCCTTCTATTCTCATCCTCCATGGCAGTGAGTTGAGATTTGTGGGTGCAGTACTCCCTCCAATACCTCTCTTCCTCATCTTCCAGTCTTGCCCTCTCTTCCTCATGTTTTTCCAAAACTTTCTGAGCAGCTTCTTGCTCTGCCTCCACTTCTGCTAATTCCTTGATCAGTCGCTCTTCCTCAAACTCGAGCTGTAAATTGATAAGTTAGCAAATAATCACTCTTGGGCTAAAGAAATGATTCTGAAACATAAAAAGGAACCCTGAAAAGATTATAAACATCTCAAGTGAAGAACATTTATGCAACATTTTTCCATCAACAGTCAATATATTCCTAAGCAGGGTTAGTAAGAAAACAAGGAACATGAAAGAGCCCTTTACTTTCTTTGGGACTGGGGTAACATCCCAAAAACATCTTGTGCATAATTCTGACACTGACCCATAGAGACAGCATCATAGCCCATAAGCTACTGTTTATCACTTTATCCTCTAAAGGAAGTTTATGTCAAATAGCCAAATTTGTATGCATATAATCAACAAAACAATCCTTTCCCTACTCTATATGTTTCTTAGAATCCAATTTTAATTGTCTGATTTTTATTAATTTTTTTTCTTCATTGGACTTGACATCCTTTTGTTTATGTTCATATGTTTGGAGGAACTAATGTTAGGGGCATTTCCTCTAATCAGGATATTTTGCATGGGAAGGGCCCATGCTATCCACGTTTCTGCACAAGCACTGGCCCTCTTATTCCTTACTGTTCCTCCTTTTCACATATCTCTGTGTATGCTATGAAAAAAAAAGTTCTTTATAGTGTCTTCACATTGTGAATCCTGGCTGCTGATGCTGGGTGTGATCATGGCAACACCTTTTGGTAGTTGCACGTGCCTAATTCTGTACTTGTTTTAGCATTACATATACCAGAACCTGAATGATAAAGAAATTAGTATGACCCATGTACAAGGAAGGCAAACAAAATCGTGAAGTGTTTAACGTTTTCAAAACAAGTCCTTATGACATATCCCTGGACAAAGGGCACTGACTTCCATGCTGATTACTGCCCTGTCCCCATCTATCCCAAGTTCAGGAAGGACCTATGCTTCAGAAAGGGAGTGCAGACTTAGCAGTCCACACCTATGCCTTTCATTCCAAGACAATAGTTTTCACCAAGATGGTAAAGGGTATCATTTGATTCCCTCATGCTCTCAAGGGAACAAACATGCCAGTTTATTTAGATGGCTTCTTAGTCAAGATGTTGTTGGATGATAAAAGCAGAGCTCAAGACATATTACTCTTGTTTCTCCAGGCATAAGGTCTCCCACCAAACTAAAGTCACATCTATCACCAAAACAAAGGTTGAGCAGGAAGCCTCTTATGGAACATGTCCCAGCATCAAGTAAGCCTGACCAAAAACAAAACATTTTTTTCCAACACTTGCAGTGTTCTTTAAAGAGACTCAAGATGATAATTCAAAATGATTAAGGAAAAATTCACCTCTGCCAATTGCGCGGTTCCTTTATCACGGTCACATCTAAAGCAAATTACTCTTTCTGTAATAGATTCCTCCCAACCTCAGTAAGGAACCTTTTACATCAAGTGCCACAGGTAATGATGAAACATTTCCTATGACGATCATCTTGGGTCAGTTTACAATCCACTCAACTCCTAAATTACACATCTCCAGACCCTCAAATTTGGACAGGTGCCTCTCACAAAGGATGGGATTGTCACTTTTTGGAAAGGTTGTGTGAATGTGGGTCTTTGGGATTCTAGGATTCTTCTCCTTCACATAAACTTGTCACACCATTATGTCATACATAACAACTCAGCACTAGGAGACATTTCCAAGTGGGGTACATAGCAATTTCATCTCATCTTATCAATGACACCATGAATAATGCAATAACCTTGGTCCTACGATGTCAGGCAGGTAACTTTGGGTGTTTGTAACAGATGGACAGATGGTCTTTAGATGCATTCTCACTCTCACTGTTTCACCTAGAGCAGAACCCTTTATTACTAATCTGAATGTTTCCCTCCTGGTGTATGTGTCTCCAATCAGGGATGCACTCAAAAATCTGGGAAAAGGCGTGTGTGCAATATGGATGATATATAGGAAGACATATCATGATGTGTTACTTTATTTAAGAACTGTTCATTTTACATATGAAGGCATTTCATGAATATTAAGGTTAACAGGAATTTGTAAATCACACACTTGTGCCAAAAATCTAATATAATAGAATTGCAGTAGTGATTCTGATTAACAAAAATAATTCTCAGAACACTTAATAATACAAATCTTGGGTGACCTGTAAAACAACAAACCAGGTGATATCAAAAGTAAGTGGCATGACATGTAATTGGAGACTTCTAAACTATGATATTTGGTCCTAACTGCCCCCTAAGTGTGCTGCCATCTCCAATGAAAGACTTTCAAGCCCATGAAGCAAAAACCCTCACTATCAACTGGAACCAGTGGAACATCCATTCTTTCCTTCCAGTACCTATATATGTTTGCAAGTCCTTCAAAAACCAGATCATAACATTCTATGGCTGCAAAAACATAGCTCTGGAGGGCAGTGTCTTGTTCCCACCAACCCCACCCTCTGCTAATATTCAAATCCAGTCCAAAGTCAGCTCAACCTACTGTCATACTTAATTATTGAATATGACAAGTCAAAGCACAAATTTCTAAGCATAACATGTTTGGAACTTCTCTCCTTTGTATATCACTGAAGTATGGGAACCTTACTGTTAAAGATCTCACTCAACATACGCATAGTTTTACAAGGTGCCCGTTGGCAGCCCCAAGATAATGAACATCAAGCCTTAACAGCTTTAACTAGGCAGCAAGTGCCCAACACTTATGGTTGACAGAAGGCTTTCCAAAAATTTACAGAAACTCCCAAAAGTCACCACCTCAGCTGATATATACTTTCACTGCTTTGTTTCTCTCTTCCACAGCTAGGATAAGGTTATTACCATTATAACATAAAGCAAACATGCACTTTAGGAACCCCTTTCAAATGGAAAAGAAACAGATCTTAATAGTCCCTCACTTTGGCCCATAAAAACATTGATCACAATGACTTACTAATCAATAACAGTCACCCCTTTCCAAAGACATTCAACTGCTATCCCAGCTACTTCTCTGATTTGCCAACCTTCATCTTCTGGAAGGTTTCTGCAGCCTCTCTTCTTACCATAACATTTGCCATAATTCTCCCACTGGACATACTGCTTTATTTCAAACAAACTATGGCTACCTACTTGTCATCTAAAACATTCAGTAATTCTTAAAAGATACTCACTCCATTTCTTCTTTGCCTCTTCTTCATATCTTCTTTGCCTGTTACCACCTCCCCATCCACTGTTTTCACCACAGCGCCCATCTGCTGTTTTGATCTCCTCATATTACTCACCTCCTTCTAAAACATATTTTCATCCTCCATGGAGTCAATCAATACTCTCTAACCCCATCTCTCCTTTGCCCTTTTTCTCCAGTTACAACAACGTTGAATCCTGGTGATTTCCCTAGTGCTCCATCCAGTCACTTGCAATCCTTCTATGCAGGTCCCATCATTATATATCCCTTTTTCCTTTCACCAGCAATTCAACTTCCTCACTCCACCACTTGCCACCCTTTCTCATACTTTCACATTCTGCTCTCCATGTCACACACTTTATCCACACTTACTAAAAGGCCAACAAAAAGAAGCCCTAAATTGGGACTTAACTGTCATCTACAATGTAAGTATGACAAGAGTGAGAAAAAAGCTGTACTGGAATTATTATTTGGCTCCCTACTTTAGCTGAGTGAACAAGGAAAAGTCACATTTAGTCAACATCTACAAAAACAACAGTATGCAAAAAGCATAAAAATGCCCTAGTTTCAAGTTTAGTAATCTTCTCACACCCCAACACAGAAGAGCTGCAAAAGACTGATGAGACTCCTGGGTTGGTCATCATGAGAACCAACAGGTCCAAAATATATATATTCTCTTGGATGAAGAGGTGTATTAAAAAAACTTAACATCTTTACTTAACCCACTAAACCAGTTACACAAAATCCAATGGAAAATCTGAAGATATGAGTCAAGAAACTCATTATTGCCAATATAGCAACAGGCCAGTTAGCACCTCACACCTATTATAAAAAAAAATTCACCAAACTATATCTTTAGTAATGTTAATCGCATCCAATCATCTAAAAGTTGATTATTCTCTCATAAAATTGGCTAACTACATGAATAAGGTCATGTCTCCACACACACCTGCCCCATTACTTTCTCAAATTCACCAAACATCAGAGTACTCATCCTGAGGAACTCAATGCAAAAAATGTTCCAGCGGACTAACCCATCAAGATTGATCTACAAGATATGTACCAAAATTCTTTATAACCACCACTAAAGTTAACTCCTAAGACTGAATTTGCACTGCAGAAACTCCCTTTAGGAGAGTGGAAGACAAGTTTTACCTATAAGTAGAAGGAGTGACAATGGGATCTCCTCTTGGCCCAACATTTGCAAAAAAAAGGCTCTCCAAGATCTACCACCTAGACTTAAAACGTACTGTCCATACAGTGATGGTACTGTATATGAGAGGTTGTCAACAATGAAGAACATCTCAAAAACCAGCAAAAAGCCACAGTGGAGATACCTGTCCTGAAATTCACATGTATACTTGGCATGAACAACAAAAAGAATGACCTAGGAATTTTTATAACTGCCAATAGCAAATGTCCCCCAAGATATTAACTTAGTGTCATAAACTCATATCTATGATGGGTTTATACAAACTGCTCACACTGGACTTAATTCCACCAAAAAATAACCAGAACCAAGCAAATTCTTATTCTTTTTTGTTTTCCATACCAATTAGCCATTTTCTGTGTTAATGAGGTAGTGCCAGGTACAGAAAAAGAAATGCCATATTTGCTTACATTCATTTCTAGCTGTCATGTGTAATGCACCGAAACCACAGCCACCTACCCCCAACCAGGTACCACAGACCTTCCCATGGTTTACCCCAAACATTTCACATGCCCTGGTTCAGACTACTGACAGAACATCGACCCCTATATACCATATCGTTCCAAATCACTCTATCTTGTACATGCCTTTCACCCTCCTGCATGTTCAAGCCCCAATCACTCAAAATCTTTTTCACTCCATCCTTCCCTATCCAATTTGATCTTCCTGTTCTCCTTTTTCCCTCCACTTCTGACATGTATCCTCTTCAAAAACCTTTCTTCACTCATTCTCTCCATAGGTCCAGACCATTTCAGCATGATCAAACCAACTCACACAACACACTGCCCAAAAACATTTAATTTCCAGTACATCCACCCTTCTCCACACAGCCTCATCTGTAGCCCATGCCTCACATCCATATAATATTGTTGGGACAACTACACTTCAAACATACCAATTTTTGCCCTCCCAGATAACACTCTCTCTTTCTACTCATTCTTCAACGCTCACTGAACCTCTTGTTTCCTTATTCACCCTCTTGACTCACTTATGCTCCCATGGTTCCTTTTGCTGCCATGTCTACTCCCAGGTATCAAAAACACTTCACTTCCCCCAAATTTTCTCCATTCATACTCACAACTAAACTAACCTGTCCCTCACTCCTGCTAAATCTAATAACTTTCCTTTTATTCATATTTACTTTCAACTTCCTCCTTTCACACACTCTTCTAAACTCGTTCCCCAACATCTGCAGTTCCACACTTGAATCTGCTATCAGTGCTCTATCATCAGCAAACAACAATTAACTCACTTTCCAGGCCCTTTCCTCCTCTAAAGACTCCATACTCTCCCCTCTCTCCAAGACTTTGACATTTACCTTCCTTACCGCCCCTTCCATAAACAATTTAAACAACCATGGTGACATCACACACCCCTGCCACAGTCCAATCTTCAACTGGAACCATTCACTCTCCTCTCTTCTTATTGGTACACATGCCTTATATCCTTGATAAAAGAATATCACTGTTTCTAGCAGCTTTTCCACACATTGCATATTCTTAAGACCTTCCACAAGGTATCTCTATCAACCCTATCATATGCTTTCTCCAGATCCATTAATGCCAAACATAATCCCATCTGTTCCTCTAAGTATTTCTTATGCACATTCTTTAAAGAAAACAACAGATCCATACATCCTCTACCAATCCTGAAACCACACTGCTCCCCCCTAATCTGATGCTCTGTTCATGCCTTCATTTTGCCAATCACTACCCTCCCATAAAACTTACCAGGTACACTCAACAAACATGTAAATTTGTGATTTGAACACTCACTTTTATCCCTTCTTCCCTTTTTACAATGGCACTATGCATGCATTTTGCCAATCCTCAGGCATCTTACCACAATCCATAAATACACTGCAAATCCTAACTAACTAGTCAACACCATAGTCAAACCCTTTCTTAATAAATCCAGCTGCAATACCATCCATTCCAGCTGCCATGCCACACTTCATCTTGTGTATGGCTTTCATCACTTCTCTGTTCACTAAACCACTCTCCATGAATCTCTCACTTCACATCCAATCCCAACCTATAAACCCTACATCTGCCATCCTATCATCAAACACAATCAACAGTACTTCAAAATACTCACTCCATCTCCTCACTTCATCTCTATAATCGTTTTATTCTAAGTTGGCGAAGAAGCCATGCCCCTCTTCCATAGATAAGGTAGCTGATTGTTTCATATACAATGTTTGTGTTGCTATCCATTTATTCACACTAATCAGACCTGTTCTTCTGTATGATAATACTAAAACTTGGAAATATAAAAATTTAAATGATTTTAAGGCATTACCACTTTAGAGAGGATGTTAAAAAGGTTAAACATGTATCACAAACAGTCAAAGTCAAGGGCAACATCGTTTTTGAAAGAAGCCTATTCATTATTTCTTTGTTTTGTAGCAAATACAAAGTGCTAATGCCTTAGAATCATTTAAATTTTTATGTTCCCAGTTTTTAACATCATTATACAGAAGAACAGGTCTGATTATAAACTGTGAACATACTTAGTGGGAATAAATAATTAACGACATGAACACTGTATATGAACCAATCAGCTACCTTAGCTATGGAAGAGGGGCCTGGCTTCCTTGCCAAGTTAAAGTACGGTGACTATACCTGCTACCATGTCCTCTTTAGCCCCCTTCACTAATTTTCCTATTTGTTTTTCACACATGAATAACCTCCTTCCAATGCATCTTATTCTCCCTACAGATTACTGATACCTGCTCATCTTAACTCTCATTTGCCTTCTTTTTCAACCCCCGCACCTTCCTCTTGATCTCCCAGCACTTTCTCTTATACATCTCCCAATCATTTGCACTCCTTCCCTCTAAGTACTGCCCAAATGCCTCTCTTTTCTCTTTCACTAGCAACTTTACTTCATCCCAACACTCACTACCCTTTCTAATCAACCCACCTCCCACATTTCGCATACCACATGCATCTCTTACACGTCAGAACTGCTTCCCTAAATACTCCCCATTCCTCACCCAATCCCATTCCTTCGTCTATTTTCATCTTTTGCCACTTTACACTTAAATCTAAGATGGTATTTCTTCACAAAAGTCTCTTTTCCATACTCACTTAATCCCATCACTCTCTTCGCTCTAATATTGTTTCCTCTTTTCTAAAAATCTCCACAAACCTTCACCCTCACCTCAACAAGATAGTGATCAGACATCCCAACAGCTGCTCCTCTCAGCACATCTACATCCAAAAATCAATTAATATGTAATTCAAAACTGCCCGCTGTCCATCTTTCCTACTTGTTTGCATATACTTGTGTATGTCCCTCTTTTTTAAACCAGGTATTCTCAATAATAAGGCCTTTTTCAGCACATGACTCTTCAAGCTCTTAACCATTTCCACTCTTAACAATGAATACTCCATACCCCCCCATCCCAAATTATACCCTCAACAGCCTCATTAGTCATCTTCACATTCAAATCATCCATCACCAATACCTGATCTCTTGCATCAAAACTACTGACACACTTACTCAGCTGCTCCCAAAACACTTGCCTCTCATGATCTTTCCTCTCAAGGCCAGGTGCATAAGCACTAATAATTACCCATCTTTTGCCATCCACTTTCATTTTTACCCACAAAATTCTAAAATTCACTTCCATTCACTTTATCACATATTCCCACAACTCCTGCTTGAATAAGAGCAAGGTTATTAGGTTCAGCAGGGTTGAGGAAGAAGTTAGTTGGGAAGTGAGTTTGAATGGGAAAAAA
>JAYMFT010231970.1:0-11179 GCA_038088735.1 Panulirus argus
ATATATATATATATATATATATATATATATATATATATATATATATATTTGATGAAGTTCTGTATCGTATAGTAAAGGACTGACCCAGCATCTCAAGAGAGAGAGAGAGAGAAAGAGAGAGAGAGAGAGAGAGAGAGAGAGAGTACTGAGATGGATGCTTGTGCCCCCCCCCCCCACCAACCACTAACTAGACCACGGAATACTCGGCAAGCTGCTGCTGCGTCACTCGATTACTGTGAGGCCATCGGCAACTCAAGAGTGGTGGGCCGTTTTGATACCTCCTTCTTTCCCTACACGTCGAAGCTCTGGAACTCTCTTCTACCTTCCCATGTCTTTCCCAATAGCTATGACCTGGCTCATTTCAAAAGACAGGTCTTTCACTTTGTCAAAAACACGTAAAATACTTTCCCATGTCTTTTTTTTTTCCTTTTCTTAATTCTCTCTATATTTCAATTAAGGTTCGGCCTTAATGTGGACTTTAGTCCGTGACTTGGAGTCACCAGGAGGCCTCTTTGTGTACCTGGGGGGAGGGGGTACCCAACTCTCTCTGGGTGCACCTGGGCACAAGTGAGTGTACCAAGGTGCACCGTCGTGTATCTGGGAGCACCTGAGTGTACTTGGGAACACACTGAGTGTACCTTGGTGTATAACAGGGTAATGTATCCAAGTACACATGATTGTAACTGGGTGTATTACCTACACGTGTAGCTATTTAAGTCATCATCTGGGTATAGTTGTACCGTAACGTACCCCAGAAAACTCCTAGCTGCACCTGAGGGTATTGTACCGTACCCCTGAACGCTCCACACTGTACCTAAGGGTACCGTACCATACTCCGTGAACACTCCTAACGGTACCTGAGGGCACCGTACCATACCCCTGAACACTCCTAAATGTACCTAAGGGTGCTGTACCGTTCCCATAACACTCCTAAGTGTACCTGAGGGTAGGTACCATAACCATGAACACTCCTAACTGTACCTGAGTATCGTTACCGTACCGTAACCCTAAAACACCCCTAAGTATACTTTAAGGTACTGTACCGTACCTTTCTCCCCTCCCTAAACATTCGGCTCTCCCCTTACCCCCCCCGACCCCACCCCACCATCCCCCCCACCCACCCCCAGGGCAAAATAGCCTGACTATAATCGCCTATAATACGATTTTTTTCCCTTCCATCATCTCATTTTCTACAGCCAATTTCCCTCATCGAAAAAAAAAAAAAAATCACCCCCTCCCCCTCCCCTAGCCGATCGAGCGGCCCAATTTTCCCCTCCCAAATTTTCAGCAAATTCTACTCTTCATTAAGAATGGCTCACCCACGTAAATAAACAATGGCTCTTATAAATATAATCCCCCCCCCCCAAAAAAAAAATCTAGTCTCTTCCCTCCTTTATACCTTAAACCCATCACGTCTCTTAAACAACCCTTTCTGGGCATTTGCATATTATTTCTTCCCTATTACGAGCCTTATTTTCCCCCACCTGCAATAACCCCCCCTACAATATTTTCCCTAGGGAACCTCATCTCTTAATACGTCTCGACTGAAGCATTTCTGTTTCATTAATCTCCTGTCGTCCTCTCGCTCTTCTAAGCCGCTGCAGATCTGCATTTTGTTATTCCCCGATGTCCTAATTCCCCTCCCGCCGATGCAGTGAAGGATATCGGGGGCCCTGATTTATCAGTGAAGTCAATAGAACGTCATCAATCACGATGGTAAGGCACCAGCTGAGCCGAGGCGGCCCGGGCTGGGCGGGAAGGGCAAGTTGGTAGTTCGCACGGTGGCCGCCGCCGTCATGGCGCTGCTCTATGACGTCACAGGATCAGTTTCTAAAAGGCGTTCGTTCGTGCCGAAAAAAAATGGCAACTGGGGCATTATTACGTACCGTAACGCCACTGGGATGGATTGTGCTACGCTATAATAAATATCTATATGTGTGCTATTGACGTACATATCTATAAATATCTATATTAAACGAGAACTGGACGTTTTTAGAAGATTTCGGCAACACTGAATGACAACAATCAGGGTTCCAATACTCTTACTTAGCCAGGATAGCAACATTGCTCCTCTCGGAGTCACTGAACATGACACTTTCCCACCACATTTTGATGCATTTCGTAATATGTAGAGCGAATTTTCTACAACGTCAAGTATCACTATCCATCGATTCCCAGTCCTGTAATGTAAGGATGTGAGAGCGATGAAGATGGCGCTCTGAAAAGAGGTTATGAAAAGTTATATATAAAAAAAAATCGTCGAGTCTCCCTTAATGAACAATCTCAAACATTTTTCAGTTACTGTATGATGAAGAGCGATGATGATAATTATATTTCCAAAGTAGATGCCTCCCTTTCTCCGGTAGATGGCTCCCTGTCTCCAAGTAGATGTCTCTCTTACACTAAGTAGATGTCTTCATTTCTCAAGTCGATGTCTCCCTTTCTCCAGGTAGATGTCTCCCTAAATAGATGTTTCCCTTATTAGATGTCTACATTTTTCTAAAAAGGTCTCCCTTTCACGAAGTAGATGTCTCCCTTTCTCATGCAGATGTCTCCCTGTCTCCAAGTAGATGTCTCCCTTTCTCTAAGTAGATGTCTCCCTTTCTCTATGTTGATATCTCCCTTTCTCTGAGTAAATGTCTCCCTTTCTCTAAGTAGATGTCTCCCTTTCTCTAAGTAGATGTCTCCCTTTCTCTAAGTAGATGTCTCCCTTTCTCTATGCAGATATCTCCCTTTCTCTGAGTGAATGTCTCCCTTTCTCTAAGTAGATTTCTCCCTTTCCCTAAGCAGATGTCTCCCTTCTCACCTGACTACCTCCTCTGGGCATCAGAGGTCTATGCATTTTCCCAGGTCAAGAGGTCATGGGGTTAAGGGCGGCAGCAGTGTTGCCAGAAGACATGAAAGAGTAAAGAGTTTGCGAAGCTTAGGAGGTGTGCAGGAAGAAACAGACATCACAACGGCTCAGCCTCGAGCTGTCAACGCCCATATATCATGCAGCGGAAGGGACTTTCCCAGTACTGAGGGGATCTATTAGTAGCATCTGAAGGACACGAGGTGCCAATACCTCGGAGGGCAGGAAATGAACACTACAGCACCTAAAGGTTAAATTAAGATGGGCAGCAAGTGTTTACACGAGTTAACATGAGAAAGACGGACAACAGGAGGCCTGATTGGCCCACGACTGGGTTTTCTGTTAATGAAAAAAGTTTAACTTGACAAGAAAATGTAATTCCTCTGAGCAATTTCTTTTAAGCTATCACCGACTCCCCGCTGCTGCACATTAGCCTTCTACTGTCCCCATTACCGCTGTCGTTTATACAGTTCATTTCTGGCGTTTCTCTCAAGAGTATACCTGAATGCATAAAATATTTGTCTAAACGACTTTTTTGAAGTGGGATTGCTTTAGATTTACTTCAGCCCACTGAGTATATGTGACGACAGGGCTTCAGTCTTAAAGGGCAAAAAACTGTGTGTGTGTGTGTGTGTGTGTGTGTGTGTGTGTGTGTGTAGTGGAGTTCCCCAGAGAAACACGAATTCATAGCCATCAAAGCAAATTCATCACGGACTATGGGGAGGAAACTAGAGTTCTGGGGGAAGGCTATAGACACCACCAGCTTAAGTCTGCCATGTTCTTTGGGTGAAAAGGTCCTCTCTAGGTCGTAATTCACCGACGCTGAGGTCGGGAAAGAGACAAGCAGACCCGTGAAGAGATGGAGTGACGGAATGCAGACCAGACCTGAGTACTCCCACCATCAACAGAGACGTGTGGAAGTTAAGTTAATCGC
This sequence comes from Panulirus argus, assembly GCA_038088735.1. NCBI lineage: Eukaryota > Metazoa > Arthropoda > Malacostraca > Decapoda > Palinuridae > Panulirus > Panulirus argus. The sequence continues at coordinate 3,786 of JAYMFT010231970.1, forward strand.
TGAAGCTAGCAAGATGGTCGGTAGAGATGGAGAGAGGGCGCAGTTGGTCAGTGGGATGGAACCCCCTTTTTGGGAGCACTCTGTTGACAGGGGATGGAGGATACGGTGCCACATCATCGGCTACAGACAGACAGATGGACGTGATAACGAGATGGAAATACGAGGAACGGTGTGACGAGGGAAGGCTGGGAACACCCAGGGAAGGATGATGGAGACTGAGGCCTCCTCCCTGTCGACACCTCAGTCCAAAGCTCTCTCAGCCCTCATATTCTTCGTCGTATCAAAATATCATAGACAGAGAGAGAGAGAGAGAGAGAGAGAGAGAGAGAGAGAGAGGGGCAGGAGGGGATGGGGGCGAGTGTGTTTACATTTAATCAGCTGATTCGTCAGATGGGAGCCAGGCGGGCGTTCCACACCGGATATGACGCCAGTGCTCACGCTAATCTCTCACAGTTCCACCGACTCGACGTAACGTGTGGTGTGGGAGTTGAGGTGGAAGGTTTGACGAGACTTTTAAGGGCCAGTCAACCCCAAGACTACGGTGAACAAAGACAAAAAGAAAAGATGTCTCCTCATGGTTCATTATATTGATGTTTGATTCCTATCCTCATCGGGTCTGTCGTGAGGGCCGTGTCCCTCCCCCCCTCGGACAAGGCCAGAACCCCAGGCAGGCTCATTTGGCCCTGTCTGTGTCTGTCTGTCTGTCAGGGCCATGTCTCGGGACATGGACACAACCCCAGGGGGGTAAACTCGAGCCCAGAAACCAGCCGTATTCTGGCCAACCTAAGCTGGGTCTACCCATTATCCTACCAACGAGAGGAATGATGAGCCGTGAGCCTCCTTGCCCATACCGGGGATCGAACCGATGACCCGTGGATCCAAGAAGTCATCAACGCCTGCCCTATACACTTGTCCTGTCATGCCTTGAATATATAGGAATGCCCGACCCCCTGGGCACGCCGCCTACGACCCTTGGGCAAAGAAAGAAACGACCTGTGAGTCGTCCGCAATTGGGTTTCTGTTCTCCCATGTTCTTCTTATGACTGTCGTTCGCGTTATTTCACACATGTCTCCACCGAGAATTTCATTTGATCCGGTCAAAGAAACTCCCTCACTAAGCCCTCCACCACATCTTCCTCCCTAAGCTCTCCACCACGTCTCCCTCACTCAGCCCTCCACCACATCTTCCTCCCTAAACTCTCCACCACGTCTCCCTCACTAAGCCCTCCACCACATCTTCCTCACTAAACTCCCCACCACGTCTCCCTCACTAAACTATCCTCCTCATCTCCCTCACTAATCTCTCCAACACATATCCATTACTAGCCCTCCACCACATCTCCCACACTAAAATCTCCAACACAACCTCCCCCAGCCAACTTTCCAATACAACCTCCAACCACAGCTCTCCAACGTAACTCCTCAAAATCCTTCAAACAAAAAAAAAACTCCAACAAACCCAAACGACAAACCATCCCTACAAAACTCCAAATAAAACCCAGTAGCTTTAACGAACTCAAAAAACTTTCCCCAGAGAAAATTTATTTAATTAAACTCGCCATCAACGAACAATTACAAAATTGTCATAAAAATTCCTTATCAAAATTCCCAAAGACATTTCTGTAGAATCCAAAAGAAAAAAATCAAATATAACTTTCATAAAAATACGGTAATTCTTCCCTAATAGACTCTCTCTCTCTCTCTCTCTCTCTCTCTCTCTCACTATATATATATATATATGTGGGTGTTAGTGTATGTGTTAGTGTGTGTGTGTGTGTGTGTATGTGTTATGTGTGTGTGTGTGTGTGTGTGTACATTCACCTCTCCTGAACATCTTGGCAAAATTTCCACACACACACACATACACACACACGTCTCCAACACTACCCAACATAAGGCACAAAAAAAAAAAGACAAAAAAATCCCCCAGCAAAAACTCTCCACCTTCCCACCGGCCGCAAAGGAGGAGAGGAAAAATAAAAAAAAAAAATCCCCATCAAAGCAGCACCACCACCACCACCACCAGCGCTCCTCCAAAGGTCCTTCCCCTGAAGCCATTATTCTAATACTCCCTCCTCCAAACCAGTCCAGCGTATCGGCTTTCTGGCCAAACCGAAAACAAGTTTTCGACTGCAAAATTCACACACACACAGACACACACACAGACACAGACACACACACACACAGACACACGCGCGCGCCCAGAGGGAACCTATCCCCACGACTACCAACGTCATTACTATCCTATCCCCCGTCTTCTCTATTACCCACATCATCACTACCTATCCCCATCATCTCTATTACCCCTCATCATCAGTACCTATCCCCTGTCTTCTCTGCTATCCTCATCATCACCACCTATCCCCTGTCTTCTCTACTGTCTTCATCATCACTACCCGTCACCTATCCTCTCTGCTATCTTGATCATCGCTACCTATCCCCTACCCTCTCTGCTATCCTCACCTGTCCCCTAACCCTCTCTACTACCCACATCATCTCCCCACAGTCTCGTCACCCAAACGATCTATAATCTCTATAATTTCTCATCGTTTGTCAAGTTCTCTGTACTATATCTTAATCTTAACTACATACCCTGCACTAATAATTCACCCCAACTACATGCAGTCTACCATTCTCTTACCCCAACCGTCTGTTATCTATCATTTAGTGACCATAACCTATTGATTACCTCTCATTCCTTCGCCCTAAACCGTGTCACTGAATCTTAAAACAAGTCTTTGTTATCTACATTCACCCTCGCCATATATACTACCGAACAGCCCCTCCTATCGTCTCCCATTATCATTTGCTCCCGTGGGCCACACCTCTACCGCACCCCCTGATAAGGTGACCTCAGCTATATCGCCTTATCTTCACAGAGGGAAGACTGTTTTATGATAATCATGTTTCGAAAAAGAAGAATCTATAAATACTTAATAATCCTCAATCAATATCCTTAAGTGATCGGAAATACGCAATGCAAGGCTCATCTGCATATATAAAGGACCCAATGTTTTGCGTTTCACAACAATGTCTTCCTACCAGAGGACCCCCGTTGCGGGAACGATGCCAGCGCGTCTCCCAATCGTCATTTTCTCTTTAAACACTTCCATTTCGGTACACTTTCTTCCTGTTCTCAACAGAGTTACTCCCTTTTGAAGTTTTTTTTTTCCCCTGCCGGATGTTTGTTCTGAAGGGAGCGATAGTGGAGTAGGATGGAAGCGTCCGCTTTAATATCCTGTCTTGTACAGCGGACATATTTAAGGAATTTACGAGATTATTATCACCCTTTTGTAGATACATCTCGTCATAGACCATCAGGTCTTCTACAGTTATCTGTCCTTCCCATGTATACTGTCCTCCAGCAGATGACCTCGTCATAGACCATCAGGTCTTCTGTTATCTGTCCTTCCAATGTATTCCAATGTACTGTCCTCCGGCAGATAACCTCGTCACAGACCAACAGGTCTCCTGTTATCTGTCCTTCCCATGAACTTTCCCCCCAGCAGATAACCTGGTCATAGACCATCAGGACTTCTCTTAACTGTCCTTCCCATATACTGTCCTCCAGCAGATAACCTCGTCATAGACCCATCAGTTTTTCTGTAAACTACCTTTCGTATGTACTATTCCTTCCTAACCATTTATTCTCTGCCTTTTTCCCACACACTTAACCATCTGCTCTCCACAGTCACCAAGTGCTGCTAACCACCTGTACTTGAATACCCGACCCTTCTAACCTTTGGGCTAGTTTAAAGAGAGAGAGACCAATGAGGAAGAAAAATCTAGATAATCCCAAGGTAGACAATCATGCATTCATGTCTGTGTGGCAAGGCAGATACGTGTGGTGAGCGGTACGGGCGCCAGCCCTGCCTCGCGGCAAGATACGTGTGGTGGTGAGCGCTACGGGCACCAGCCCTGCCTCATGGTAGGTCAAGAAGACGTATTCCTCATCTTCCGTCCACTCTCAACTATCCTTCATGAAGATAGGGAGTGTTGGAGGAAGGAGAAGGTATCTCCCCCCACCCCCAACCTCAACAAAGCCCCTCCAACATTCTCCCACAACCGTCTCCTCCACCACAGGTTCCTCCAACATTCTACCGCATCCTTTCACTCCACCACAGTTCCCTCCAACATTCTCCCACGACCTTCCCCTCCACCAAAGTTTCCTCCAACATTCTTCCACGACCTTCCCCTCCACCAAAGTTTTCTCCAACATTCTCTCACAACCCTCTCCTCCACCACAGTTTTCCCCAACATTCTCCCGCAACTCCCCCTACACCAGTTTCCTCCAAAATTCTCCCGCGACCCTCGCCTCCAGCACAGCTTCCTCCAACACTCCCACCTCTCCTCTCCTCCTCCAGCAGCAGCAGGACGAGTTATCCCACTTCAAATCAAACCCTTTCCCCAAAGTCTTCTGCCGTCTGCAGTATAATTTCATTTCGTTTGGATTACTAAAAGTTAAACGACGAGATTTCGTCTCGTCAGTCTCCCGTGGTCCGTGTAATTATCGGATTATACATTGCTCTCTCCTCCACGGGACCTCCGAAGGTCTGCGGGTGGTTCGGAATAATTCTTTCTCCCAGAACGGTACGACCCTTGGCTATGATGTACTGGGCCTTTGACCTGACCCTTAAGGTCAAGTCAGAGAGGTAATGGTTCAACTTAAAAAGAAAAAATATTCTTATTCCCGAGATACTTTAAAAAATTTATAATCAACCGTTATATGATCATTATTAGCATCTCAATACTGAAGCATTCTTAAAACTACAAAAACGTCATTTGCATATAGTAATTAGTGAAACATAATCTGCATGTACCTAACCCATCATCTTAAAAGAAACGCCAATAAAATAGCCTCAGCTGTTTCCCATAGTTTGTGTGCGGACGCCAGCCACGCGAGGATTGACCGTTATCTCATCTTCCCTCTTTCCTCGCACAGCGAAGCTGTGGATTACTTTTTTCTCTTTTTTACCATCTTTTATCGTCAGTTCTTTCCACCTTCAAAACTGGTCCACAAAATTGTGATATGGCCATGACCAAGGCATACTGCTAAACGGGGCTGACACTCGGAACCACCTCACACTTCATAAAGACAAGTGTACACACACACACACACACACACACTCAACATGGCCTGGGCCAAATTGCCTCAGCTTGCCTCACACACACACACACACACACACACACACACACACACACACAGCACCAGCTGATGCCCGCGAGTGACACTGCGAGAACCAGTGTGTAAATATGGACGACTGTTACCCAAAGTCCTCCGCGGGCTGTTTGGAACGCCCGAGTCGGTCAGTACTATAATGGGCGGGCGGTTTCTAACCCCCACCAACCGGTCTTAATTGGTTCAACCAATTCAGCCGATGAGGTCGCTCGTGTCATTCACCATAGGAGAGTTTAAAGCGAGAGGAAGGAAGGAAGGGTCTGCTTGCTTGGTTAGAGAGAGACGCTGTATTGATTCGTCTACCTACCTCAGACCTGGGGGATGGTCTTCTACACCCTAAGACCACTGGATTGGAAACTAAGACCAAAGCAGGGGAAAAATACGAGGATAAAGAATTCAAAATATATACAGTGAGTCCAGGTTCAGAATGGCTCGGCAAATCTTGACTCACATACGTTTGAATCAACGACAGAATGAACATTCATGTAAACTTCAGGGTAAAAGTGACAGACTGAGAGGATGATTCTGAGGCTTAGCAAACACAAAGAAAACAAAAAAAAACAAACTTGCATATACAAACACACGAAAGCAAACAGTGAGGCACGGGTAGGCAACATATATAATCACACACACACACATCCTACTGTCAAAGGCGAGATACAAGGCCTCCAAACAAATCACTTACACAGGAACCTGACCGGAGAACATAGCAAGAACATTTATAGGAAGCAAGACAAATATATCACGCTATAAAGAGAGAATAATCGATAGAATTACCGTATTTGCATCTAGTCTAAGAATGGCATCACCATTTACGTGCATAACTGCGTAACACACAGCCGAAGTCAATGAAAACTGCCCCAAGGGCAATCTCACGTTCAGGATGCAACAGTGTTACGAGGAAATAGGTCAACTGAATCAATCACTGTTGCAACACACAACAGAGTCAACGGATATAGAACACGATCTCCAATAACTTGTGTTCGACAGTTTAAACTCTCTGAATCCCTAACTACATAAACTGTCTTAGGTAAAAGAAAAAAATCCTTTATAGTGATATATATCTAGTTATGATATCCAATGGCGTGTGAAGTGAAAGAGAGGAAATTAACGAGTGGGTTTTTTTGTGAGCACTCTAGGCGTAGCTGGCTCACAAGACACCTTAAAGAAGCTTGGGAACGAAGCCCTGGACTGGGCGTCGAGCTATAGGCGCAAGTTGCCGTCTTCCTGGCTTTATATACTCCTAAGTCACGTGACGGCGACGCGCGCGGGAGCCAATCAATTTAAAGAATGGGACTCACGCGGTCTGATTGGTGGAGGCAACACTGGTATACATCCTGGGGAAAAAAAAGACGTTCTTTTCCCAGTGAAGACTGGTCCCAGAAGGGTGAAAAATGCTGAGAATAAATAATATTACGTTGTTACTCAAGAATGAATAATATTTACATGTTACTCAACGACGCATTCATTCAAATATTTACTTAAAATAGTTGAAAATTGCATAAGTGCATGCAGGAACTCCACAGGAAAATGAAACAAGTCCCCAAGTGCACTTTCTTGTAATGATCACATCATCATTCTTATATCTCCCCTGATGATGTCATCATCACACGAAAGTGCTCTTGGAACTTATCGTGTTTCATTTTCCTTTGCACATTTTCCGGTGTACGTACGACCTCTTGAGCACGATGATAACGACCCTTCGAGTCTGGGGGGAGGGGGGGGGGGTGAGTTACATTGGCTTATCACATTTGACCTTACCCTTCAGAGTCAGGTCAGAGGTCAGGCCATCATAGCCCAAAGGGTCGTATACACACAGCCGTGCTCAGTAGTTCGTATATACACACCGCCGTGCTCAAGAGGTCGTATATATACACCGCCGTGTTCAAGAGGTCGTATATACGCACCGCCGGGCTCAAGAGGTCGTATATATACACCACTGAGCTCAGGAGGTCGTATATACACACCGCCGTGCTCAAGAGGTCGTATATACACACGGGCGTGCACAAGAGGTCGTATATACACACGGGCGTGCGCAAGAGGTCGTATATACACACGGCCTTGCGCAAGAGGTCGTATATACACACGGCCGTGCGCAAGAGGTCGTATATACACACGGCCGTGCGCAAGAGGTCGTATATACACACGGGCGTGCGCAAGAGGTTGTATATACACACGGCCGTGCGCAAGAGGTCGTATATACACACGGACGTGC
>JAYMFT010231981.1:0-2500 GCA_038088735.1 Panulirus argus
AACACACACACACACACACACACACACACACACACGTACACACACACGACTGTACCAGCCCCAGAAGGGGAGGACAACTCACGCAATTATGTCCTCCCTCCCTCCCTCCCTCCCTTCCTCCACTCCCTCCGCTCCCTCCTGAGACTCCTGCATTCCTTCTGGTCCCAGTCAGTTGCTTGGGAGTTGTGTCGTAGCAAATGTTGGGTGGCGACCGTACGACGGCCTCAGACGAGGTGGTGGGGCGGGTGGAGGCCATTCCTCTCCTCCGGCAGGCACCGTAACAGGAAAGGTCTATCATAACCACCCCCGCCAGAAAGTGCAGTCTTCAGAAGCGTCGATGCGGGGCGTCTGGACGGACGGCCTCTTTGCGTCTTGGGGTCGTCTCTGCGTCAGCGCGGCCATCGCCACCCGAGTTTTGGCCATATATTTTCCAAATATTTTTTTTCCATGGCATTTCTGTTTTATCTTGGTGAGTATTTTTTCAATTTTTTTTCCCTGTTGTATTCTCGTGCCTGTTTTCTGTCTTTTGTATTTTTGTGACGTGTTTTGTTTCTGTTTGCCGTTTTTCGTTTTTTTTTCCGCTGTGTCGCAGCGTCTGTTGGCCCCCTCGTGCCGTCGATATGAGTCACAGTGACTTACACACAGTCTGTTCCAACGTCCTCGTCTACTTTTTTATTTTTTCCTGTTAATCAGTTCTGTGTACCTTAGATATCGGTTGTGTATGCAATTGCCCCCTTTCTTACTCTCATGCTGTTGCTCCGTGATTGTCCTCTCAATTACCCCTTTCTATTTTTTTTATTTTTTTCTGTTCTATTTCTTGCTTTCGTGTGTATTAGTCGCTTCTTAAATGTCCAAGTTTAATTGTATTCTTCATTTTTTTTCTTCCTTTTTTGCCATCTTCCTATCTTTCTTGCCACACTCTTCGTCCCCCTTTCCCCCTTCCCCTCCCCTTCCTCTCCTCTCCTCTCCCGTAGTGGTCTCAAGACGTACCTCCTTCACCAAAGGGTGCAACAGCCGCTCGACCTGCTTCGCTGTGCGTGAAGATAACCCTTATCTTGTCGTGGGAGATAAAGTGTTCGTATATATTGGAGGGCATTCCCAGGGCGCCAGTCATGTTCCGGTGTCTTTACTGCCTCCTGATGACTCGCTCCTTCATGCTTTAGACCCGGCAGGCTCTGGGCCGGGAGACGAATTTAGCTCTAGTACACACACACACACACACACACACACACACACACACACCCGGTGTCGTGTGGCTGATGGTAGTGCAGGGATAGAGAGAGAGAGAGAGAGAGAGAGAGAGAGAGAGAGAGCACTGGGAAAGGAAGGGGAGACGCCTGCTTTAAACGCAAATGAAGACCTACGCAAGTTACATTTAAGAGCTGTACTCGACACATCAAAAATAGTCTGACATTAAGTCTTTAAAATTCTTCCCAGAAAGTAGTTGTCAATATGTGTCGCCAGAGTCTTGTCTTCTAACAGTCCTTCAAGGCGTGTGTTGTGACGAATGCTTCTCCTGTGTTGCTATGGAGAAAAATCTCAAGAAAAAATCCTTTTTTTTTATATCATTCATTACATATCAGTGTTGGTACAAGATGGCCGCCGACTATCCCAGTGCAAAAAGGAAGGGACGTATTAACAATTAATGAAGAGATTGGTGTCCTAAATAAATCGCAACGAGGGAGTAATTACTAATTTAAAAGCTGATTACTCTTGAGGTGATGAACGGGTTGTGTGCCTCGCTTGCGATTAAGAGGAGGGAGAGAGAGAGAGAGAGAGAGATGGGATGGCCGGTAGAGAGGCGCTACCCTAGGGTCTCTACTAGAGGGGCCACTGCCATAGGGTCTCTACCAGAGGGGCACTGCCATAGGGTCTCTACCAGATGGGCACCACCAGAGGACCGCCAGAGGGGGGGGTGAGAGGCACCGCCAGAAGACCACTAGGAGAGAGGCGCCACCAGGAAAGGGGGTACCACTAGGAGGAGGCAGCCGCGGGGCAGGGGTTTAACGCAGCGGGAGGGAGGCGCCCCGCCGGGCCTGGCCCGCCCTCTGCGACAACTCTGACAAAATACTGGACCGAAATGGCGACCCAGTAGTGTGTCGGGGAGACGTGTTAGATGCCCAGATGTGTCGCCGACGTGAGCAAGCGGCCGTGAGGGTGAGCTCAGGGTATGCTGGAGGACGGCCCAGAGATGAGGAGGACGGCTGGAGATGAGGAGGATGGCTGGAGATGAGGAGGACGGCTGGGGATGAGGAGGACAGCTGGCGATGAGTAATGAGGAGGAGGAAGAGGAGGAAATACTCGTAGATGAGTGGTAGAAAGATGAGGAGGATGGAATACAGATGAAAATGAAAGAGAATAAGAGAATGTGAAGACGGGAGATGAGAGAGGTGGAATATGCTGGGAGATGAGATGGGGAAGCGAGAAGATATAACACGGAAGATGAGAATAGGAAATGAGGACGGGAGAGTGAGGAGGGTAACGGATGGCTTGTTTTCTT
>JAYMFT010231981.1:5000-11179 GCA_038088735.1 Panulirus argus
ACGGTTAACGTAGATCTGGGGGTGTGAGATGTGGGAGGAGGCATAACTAACGATAGAGAAATATTAGACTTCATCCACGACATTAGTCAGAGAATCTGAGTTTAACTTGCGGCGGCTAACTTGCCGTGTAACTTTGATAAGGATATAACTAGTAAAGCTGAGGACGAGCTGACTGGCCACGTTAATCAGCCGGTTGTCGTGGCATTGGAGGCGGGTGTGTCGTCGTCGTCGTCCAAGATTGGGACAGACGAATGTGATGTGGCTGGTTCCTGACCTCCGCCACCCGGGGCCCGCTCCTGCTGCCGGTGGCGGTGGCTGAGAGAGAGAGAGAGAGAGAGAGAGGCGCTCGCTGACATTCCTGCGTCTTGCTTCTTGTTCAGGTAATCAGACTTATATCCTCTTGTCTTCCTGAAAGTATTTGATAATAGTTCCACTCGTTAATTCCGTAAAATTCATTTTTTTTTTTTAAGTGATCTGATTCGTTTGCATCCGCTGATTATATCATAAAGTCGATTTGATAAGTATCGTGTGTACCAAAGCGTCCAAGAGTCTGTGAAACCGAATTTGTTTTGCATTGTACCGGCGCTCTCTCTCTCTCTCTCTCTCTCTCTGTCGCGTCCTTATATGAACAGGGAAAATGAAGTTTTAGTTGGGTGCATTGTGAGTTGGGGGAAGAGTCTTGGTGCTGGATCATCGTTAGCACCGTGTATGCAAACGATTACAAAATGGAAGCTGAAGTCGTGTGATTTCTGATGTACCTCTTATTAAGAAGATTTTTTTTCTTTGAGGTATATCGCAAGTATAAAGGTCCAGGAAACCCGAGGGCCTGTTGGATGGGTGGGTCGCCAAGCTAACCACAACACAAGGCAGGTTGGTAGTGTGTATGTGTATGTAATTACCTCTTTGTACACTACGGGGGGAGGGGGAGTTTTTTTTTACACTCGTGGGACCCCATCTCTTGAACTTTACCTTGTTGTCATACATCATTGACTGTTTCAGTACTCCGTTTATTCCATTCACCCACCACGCTTATTCTATGTAAGGAATAACTTTTTTCAATATATTTTCTAACAAACATCTTTACTTGGCTTCATGCCATGGCCTTCTGGTCGTCTGATCTTTGCCTCCCTCGAAGAAGTGAGCAATTTTGACGTCATCAGACAGGCATAGAAACAAACTTAAGGGTTGTGATCATCTCGTCTCGTACTCTTTTCTCTTTCATGGCGGGAAGATTTGTTTGTGTTTGTGTGTTGTGTGTGTGTGTGTGTGTGTAGGCGTTACACCGTGCACAGGTGGAATGATGGAAGTCTTATATTAAGTCATCTGTCTGGCCGCCTCTTATGGCAACAGGTCCAGCATGTGGGGATGATGGATGGGTCGAGGGTGAGAGAGAGAGAGAGAGAGGAAGAAGGAAGAGGAGGAGGAGGAGGAGGAGGAGGAGACTGGGGAGAAATAGGAAGAAGAAAGTGGCAAAGGAGGAGGAAGGAGGAGGAGGAGGAATAGGAGAAAAAGGATGAGGGAATCATACAAAACTTAAGAATGATCTCACAGAACAGAGCTTTCCGTAAGCGGTAACACACACACACACACACATACTGGCACACGCACTCAGTGGGACAACAGCGACATAACCCACTCGACCTGGACATAAACACACACACACACACACACCCCTAGAGGCCGCTGGTACACAAGAACGCACCAGCTGGCGGCGGTGGATGCCACCTGCAACTCCCATCGTGTCGTCGAAAAGTAATTAAAACAGAGAGAGAGAGAGAGAGAGAGATAGAAAAAAAGTGATATCCCATGCCAGTGAAATATCACCGTAAACATCTCAATAATTCCTCGACAATTCTCCCAAACCTTTCGACAGATGTCCTGGCCGCTCACCGGAGATCCCCCTCGGGTGTGTATAATTAACCCACCCACTCATTTCGAAATAACTCCTGGATCAGTTACCGATAAATTTCCCCTCCCCCCTCCCCCCGCCTCCCCTCCCCTCCTCCACAAATATTTTCACGGATTCATCAATTATTCTGAGAGATTCCCGGAACATGTCCGAGGGGCGGCAGTACAATGGCCAGATTCCTTATACGAGAGGAGACAAGCAGGGCTACCAAAGTGTTGGCTTGTTGCATGTGTTTGTTCGAGTACCCGATTATTTGTCTCTCTCTCTCTCTCTCTTGTTTTGCGTGTTTTTGTTTCTAATTGTTCGGCTTGTATTGTTCTCCCTTTAGTGCTTTTACGTTCTCAGGATCTCGCTTGAACTTAAGTGAACAGAGGTAGAAGTGTAGGAGGAGGAGGGAGGAGGAGGAGTGGGAGACTAGCTCTTGGGTGTGGATTGATAATATGTAGAAGCTAAAGAAAACGGGAAGGTAAACACACACACACACACACACACACACACACACACACACACACACACACACGTACATGAAGAGCCTCTGCTATGCGGTGATTAGCGTTGCAAAACCGCAAACCTCAGTGCCCCGGGTTCGAGTCCTGGGCTCTTAGCGAATCCATTCTGTAGAAAGCAAAAGGGATGGAGAGACTGGTAACACGAGTGTAAGACTTTGTTCCTGTAACACGTACATTGTAATCACACACACACACACACACACACACACACACACACACACACACACACACACATCCTTTCCTGTAATGTCATCTATCACACCTTTTCCTCTGACACCGTCTGTCTATTCCACACGTCCTTCACACTTAACGATTTCCCCCTTCACTAAACCATTCCATAGAGTCCAAGCTTCACTTTATTACTACCGTCCCTTCTCATACCTTCTCCTATTCCATATAACCCAGGCTTCCTTTCCCATTTTACTCGCCCTCAGCCTCACACGGACAAGAGAGAGACAATCACACCGCATTGTTCAGTGGACGGTCCGCCCGCCCACTGGCGTTGTTGTTGGCCTCCCAAGACCTCTGTAGTCCACGACCCGGGGTCTGAATGTCCGGAGGAGGTTGATTCTGAATGCGCCTGCCCTCTCTCTGTGCTAAGAGTGCCGCCCTGATCTGAATACGCCCGACGACCCATGCCGTAAGCGCGACGACCTCCTCTTGGATTCGTCTGCTTGCGTCACCCTGCTCTCGAGTTCTTCTTCAATGCGTCACCCTGCTGTTGAATACGTCACCCTGCTGTTGACCGTATCACCCTGTTCTTTGAACGTGTCACACCCTGCCTCTGGACGTGTCGCCCTGTTCCCAAATGTATCCCCTGCTGCTGAATGCCCTCTGGAGTGCGTCGCACCTGCTCTTGACTTAACCTCACAAAGGTCTTCATGGATTTAAATGCATCCTCCTCCTCCTCCTCCTCCTCTTCCTCCTCCTCCTCCTCCTCCTCCTCCTCCTCCTCCTCCTCCTCTTGAATGCCCCACTTGCCCTTCTTGGGTGTGGGGAGGAAAAGTGATATGCGATGAAGTCCGTTGACTAGCAGAGCGTCTTCAGCCACGCGAGTATGTCCGTGTGGGTGAGGACTTCTACCCTCGCTGTCGCAGGGAGAGGAGGCCCCTCGACGGAGCTCATTAATCTCGATGCCTTTAATCTCTCGCCTCTCCGAGAGCAGATTAATCTCATTAATCGTAAAGTCGGAAAGATAAGAAATAGACAAACAGTCATGTTCTGAGTTTACGCAGAATTAAATTTAGAAACGAAAAACCACAATTCCTGACTAGTATCTTCTCTTTTGTCCTTTCTGCTTATCTCCCTGTCTCCCTTTCAGCTTATCTCCCAGTCTCCTTTTCCGCGATATCTCCATATTTCTCTCTGTCTCTTCCCTCTGTCCCCCAGAGGCTCCGATGCCCCGCGATAAGCGTCCACACATCAGCACACACACACACACACACACACACACACACACACACACACACCTGCATAATAAGATGCCGCAGATAGCGAGGAGGCGAGCCGGTGCCCGAAGAAGACCCCCATGACTCGCCGCCACCATATTGTAAACACCAATTAGTCCCTTTGCGGCTGCGGCTGCGGCGTCCGAGGAGTAGGAGGAGGAGGACTCTATCTGCCCGCATCCAGCACACGGGCGACGCTCAACAATCCACATTAACTCCGGGGACACCAGTAACTTACAATCAGACACAGGGAGGGAGGAGGGAGGGAGGATTGGTGATGCAGCAGCAGCAAGAGCAGCTCCTCCTCCTCCTCCTCCTTCTCGCCGCCGCGCCCAACACCGCCGCGCCGCGGACACCCGTCACCGTCACGACAACGCAGCGAGGGATATATATATATAATACAGGAGGAAGAACGGGCGATAAGAGATGGAGTAGCGATAGCGATAAGAGCGCCCCGGCTGGTCGCTCCCCCCTCGCTCGCTCGCTCGCTCGCTCCCGGTGCAGTGCTGTCGGGGCTTTTATATAACCGCGTCGTGTGAGGAGCCGGTGAGGATGGGGCGTTTTTGAGGACGTTAGGGAAGGGCTGCAGGGAGAGCAGTGTGGGATGGGCTCGATGGGATAAGATTAAATGGGATGGTCAGGAGGCTTGGGATGGTGGGATAGGAGAGCAGTAGTTGGTGGAACGGGGTTTTTTTGGGATGGAAGAGGTGGTGGTTGTGCGTAAGCCTGGTGGGTGGAAGAGAGGCAGTGGGAGAGGAAAGGGAAGGAGTAGGTAGACTGGTCCAGATCAAGAGGTAGCCAAAGGTGTACAAATAGATTTCGCAGACCAGTCGGAAATTTGCCGTATAAGGATACAGGAAATTTTGATTTTCCTAATTACTGTAAGTTCGTTTGAGTCAGTGAATCACAAGTGCCTTGGTACTGTAACCTGCTGGCACTCAAAATGAAGCTCCTCTTCTTCGAGTGTCTCAGGATGCACCACCAGCACCGTCCGGACGCAGGCGAACTCCTGGGTCCGGTTTTGCTTCACTCGTCGGCGTTAGAATAACGACGTATTGTCTAGTGAGTTTAAGGCATCATACCCACGTGTGTTAGCACAAAGCCAGACAGCCTACCGAGGAGATGTCTCGTCCTCCCACGAGGACTGAATCATGTTTGTACTCATTTACCCCCTTTGATTAGAATTATGATTATAATTCTACTCATTTACCTGTTTTTATAATCACCTCAACATCATCTATTTTTACTCGCTAACTCGTTCATAGTACTCACCATAGCGTCATAGCTTTGCTCATTTACCCATTTTTTTTTTTTACTGACTATAAATGCCTTATATATATTTTTTTTACTAATTCGTTCAGGTTGACCCATTCTTGGAGCCCATTACTCACACTGGGGTTAACAATGGTCGGAGGTCGGTTTCAGAAGAGCCGAAACCCCCACCCCAACCCCTCCCCTCCCTCTTGCTCGCTACCGGGCATTGCAATCTCTCTCGGAATGTAGGTGGGAACTAGCAGTCAATTATGTATTCATGAACGCCATAATAAAAAGAACAGTTACGGTGGCAAAGTGCAAGAGGAAAAAAAAAAAAGTAGTTAGAACATTGGTGGGAAGGGAATGAGAAAAAAAGAGATAAAACCTTGTTTTACTTGCATGGTTTGCACGTTCTTCGGTAACACTAGTTTTTAAGTAGTTTTGACTCGGCACCAACACTCTTGCACTCAGAGGGGGCAACACTAGCTTATTCGCACTTTAAGGGGCACTCTTGCACTCAAAGGGGCACTCTTGCACCCAAAGGGGCACTCTTGCACTCAAAGGGGCTCTCCTGCACTCAAAGGGGCTCTCCTGCACTCAATGGGGTACTCTTGCACTCGAAGGGGCACTCTTGCACTCAAAGGGGCACTCGTGCACTCAGGATTCAACACCAGTACTCGTACACTCAAGGGGGAGCAACACCAGCTCTTTTGCACTCGTACTACAGCGTGAGTTATCAGTGCCGTTGTCTCGACCTCCTTAGAAAAGCTCCCCCAAAACAGGAAGGCTGCCCCATTGATGAATAAGGTAACAACAGATGTAATGAGGGTTTAGAAACACCAAAAGAAAATGGTGAGTGTATATTATTAAAGTATAGATAGGCAAATGAAAGGTTAAATGCATGAGTGAAGAACACTTGGATAATTTGACCTGTTTTGAAAAGCTGTATAATCACAGTAAAGAATTGAATTATTTCTGTATTAAATACCATATATATATATATATATATATATATATATATATATATATATATATATATATATATATATATATATATAT
>JAYMFT010231992.1:0-11178 GCA_038088735.1 Panulirus argus
GGAGAAAGAATACTTCCCACGTATTCCCTGTGTGTCGTAAAAGGTGACTAAAAGGGGAGGGAGTGGGGGCTGGAAATCCTCCCCTTCAGTTTCTGCTTTTCCAAAACAGGAACGGAGAAGGGGCCAAGTGAGGATTTTCCCCTCTAAGGCTCAGTCCTCTGTTCATAACGCTACCTCGCTAATGCGGGTAAAAAAAAAAAAAAAAAAAAAAAAAAAAAAATTGCATATACATATATACACATGTACATAATCATACTTACTTGCCTTTATCCACTTCTGAAACCATCCTAACCCACAGGAAACAGCATTGCCATCCCCTGTGTCACAAAGGTAGTGCAAGGAAACAGACAAAAAAAGGCCACATCTGCTCACACTCATTCTCTAGCTGTCGTGTGTAATGCACCGATACCACAACTCCCTATCCATATCCAGGACCCAAAGACCTTTCCATGGTTTACACTGTACATTTTATATGTGATGGTTCAGTCCATTGACAGTATGTTGACCATAGTATACCCCATCATTCCAATTCACTCTATTCTGTGCACGCCTTTCACCCTCCCGAACGTTCAGGCCCAGATCGCTCAAAATCTTTTTCACTCTATTCCTCCATCTCCAATTTGGTCTCTTGCTCCTCCTTGTTTCCTCTATTTCTGACACATATATCCTCTTTGTCAACCTTTCCATACTCATTCTCTCCATTTGTCATTACCATTTCAACACACCCTCTTCTGCTCTCTCTACCACATTCATTGTATTACCACACATCTCTATTACCCTTTCATTACTTACTCGATCAAACCACCTCACACCACATACTGTCCTCAAACATTTCATTTCCAATACATCCAACCTCCTCAGCACAACCCTATAGCCCATGTCTAACAACCATACACTATTGCTAGAACTACTTTTCTTTCAAACATACCCATTTTTACTCTCCGACATAACATTCTCTCTTTACACGCATATTTCACTGCTCCCAAAACCTGTGCCCCCTCCTCCACCCAAAGACTCACTTCCTCTTCCCTGGCTCTATTTACTGTCAAGTCCACTCCTAGATATCTAAAACACCTCACTTCCTCCTATTTTACTCCACTCAAACTTACATACCAACCTGGCCCTCAACCCTGCTGAACCTAATAACCTTGCTTTTATTCACACTTACTCTCAACTTTCTCCTTTCACAACTAAAATATACCTAATGATTTACTACAGTCAATATACTATCTAAATACAAAAAAAGTTTCATAAGCTCAAGTGAGAAAAATATTTTATTCACACTTGCATTCTCTAGAATTCAATTTGTAATGAAAATTTGTTACACTATGGCCTTCCTTCTCCAACTGGTGGCCATAATTTCTTTGACTATGTCTAGATGGAAGTCCTGCTAAATCATATCCCACTATTTTAATTCTTAACAAATTTAATCATCATTCCCTACTCTTCTTGTCTCTACTGACTGAATTTGCTAAGACTAAAGCAAAGGTTTAACTATGGTCTAAGTAAAACAGACCAAGATACACTCAATACATGCACGCAGCAGTGAAAACACTTTGGCACACGATAAATAATTCCATTATGGGATTGGGGGCACTTCCTCGATCAGTAATCCTGTTATGTGGAAGGTGTATGGTTTCCTCAAGCCAGTCTCGTCATGCCTCCAGTAATGTGACAAAAGTTATATATTTCTAGGTTAATCTGCTTCTTAATTCAACAATGCCTACATAAAAATTGTTAACATCTAATAAAAGAAATGTCATAAAAGTAGGTGGATTAACAAAAGAATAATATTTTTTGGTAGGGCCTACTTTCCCTAACTGATGGTCGTTCTTTTGACTATGTTCACACAGAAGCCCTACTTCTTGGTATGAAACATACTTTCAAATTCCACACTGTTCTACAAAAGGCTTGCTTCAAATTTCTGTGTTTTTTGCTTTCTTGCTCCTACTGTTCCCTTACTTTCTGCAGTAAAACTTTTTTATTTTCCATAACACTTTTCTTTTGCCATTAGAACTAGTAACTGTTTCACTTCATGATGGACAATCAATGTGAAAAATCAAAGCAACTGTGTAATGTGCTAGTATTTGACTTATGAAGACTTACTAGGTAAACATGCACAAAAGTAATGAAGTGTAAGGTAAAGATTCTTAACAACCAAAAATGCTCAGTGGAGAAACAATCAATACATACGATAACATGACTGCATGAAAGCAACTATTTATTGAAGAATTAATCCCCTTCAGATACAAGGTCATTCTAATGAATAAGTCTGACTCCAACAGATATCATCTGTAAACTAAGTACTAGTCATATTCACTTACTCCCTTTGATTTATAAACATACTTTTTCAGATGAGATGCTAATCAAGTAATACAACATTCTTACTGATGACACCCACTCTGTTTTCCAGGAATATCTAGTATAGCACCAACCAACCTGTACTGGTGGGAGTATAATTAACAACAAGTGGATAACTGGGAATGTTCTTTAGTTCTTTATTTTTAAACCACTATACTGACCTCAGAAAACATTAATAAACACATAAATATTTTTCTCTTATCTTTAATCAATTCTAATTATTGAAAATTTCCTATTCTCTTTTTTTTTCCTTCTCACAATCTCTGTTTTCTCATTTGCATCATCTTATATCTCTGATAGGCCATATATGCTTTAAAATAAATAATGCGCTGAATTATCGTGAACATCTAAAAAAGGTGTTCACATTTTCTCAAATGGTGATTCTAATTTGATGCTGATGGTCTTAATGACCCAAGCAGTTAGTACACCTAATGCCCAAATAAATAGTCAACCATAATGTAATGTATTCCAATACATATATGCATTTACACTTGTAAAGACATGGGCAAACATCATACTATCTATAAGAAAGGAGACAAGGAGATACTAGGCGGTATGAATGACAAATGTAGTTAATAAGGTTCTAGAACAGACAGTTAGAAAACACATGGATGACTTTCTACAAAGGAAAAATTACCCAAGTCAGAAACAGCATGGTTTTAGGGAAAGGAAGTCAAATGTAATAAATCTCTTAGATTTCTGCAAATGAGTGAGTTTTGTCTTAAACAAAAGGGAAGGATGGGTGAATTGTCTGTATCTGGACTATCATACAGCATTTGAAATGGCACTGCATGGAAGGCTGATTAAAAAGCTGGATCATCAGGGAGGATTAAGGGAAAAACCCTTTCAAAGGAACAAAGTTATGTCAGTGAAAGAGAACAGAGAACATAAATCAGAGGAGCCTTCACCAAAAGGGTCGAGGTGACCAGCAGAGTGTCACAGGGTTCTGATTTGAGTCCTTTACTTTTCTTGATCTATGTAAATGACTTGCCTTTAAATATGAACTCTTATCTGAATATGTTTGCATATGAAGCAAAATTCATGAGGGGAAACAGAAAGTGAGTATTGTATAAGGGGACGTAAACAGATTTGAAAATTGGTCTGATCTAAGGCTGATGAAATTCAACCCATGCAAATGTATAGAAATAAGGATGGTAAAAGTGAAAAAAGGCCTCTATATGATTATTATACCAGGAAATAACCTTCAGGATTCTGTGTGTGAGAAGGACTTAGTAAGTGACATTGTCTCTAACCTGTTGCCAGAGTCCCACATTAGAAGAACAGTTAAGGAGGCAAATCTGCAGGCTAATATCTGAATAGCACTTAAGTAAATGGATAAGGAGATATTTAGCAGCTACTGACACCCTAAATAAGGCCCACTAGAATATGCTCCTCAAGTATGGCCACTGCACCTAAAGAAGCACAAAGGACTAATAGCGAAGGTCCATTGGAGGGCAACAAATGGAGCCAGTATTATGAAACATGAGTTAAAGGGAAAGGCTAAAAGCTTTAAATTTGGCCATATTGTAGAAGAGTGAGGGGTGACCTGATCACAACTTTTAAGTTTTTAAAACACATCAATGATGTGGAGAGTAAAAAGTTCTTCATGAGATGTAGGGACAGAGCAACCTGAGGACAAAGTGTGAAATTAAGAAAGAAACTTGTTAAAAAGAAGTACAAAAGTAGTTTTAAGGTATAAGAATGATGGATGAATGGAATAAAAAGAGTGAAGACATAGTTAATGCAGAAACCATACATAAATCTAAAGAAAGTATGATTATAGGGAATGTTCAAGAGACAGGGTCCCACAAGTGTAAAACTCTTCCCCTGTAGAGTACAAACAAATAGGTAATTACATACACAAAGGGACTGATGGATAGACCAGTCCTTCCAAGACTGCCAGAAAGTCTTGGACAATATTTTCATCAGAGTATGGTTAAGAAGCCTCAGCTACAAGCAGGAATAAAGGGTAAATCTTTTCACTGGATGTAATCTTACCAAAGGATGCAGAAAAGAGGCACTTTCTTAAAATAGGCTGATGTTACAAACAGAGCACTCAGTCTTAGATCCAATGCTACTCTTGATACGAGTCAACGACTTGCCAGAAGGACTTAAACATTTTTGCAGATGATGAAACAAAAAATGAAAATGATTGTATCACCATACAGGAAAACCTGGACAAACTCCAAAGACAGCCTGATTAATGGATGATAAGATTCAATCCAAGTAAATGCAGTGTAATGAGGATGGGACTCAGCAAAAGAAGGGCCCACAGGGAAAAATACTAAACAGAAAATGAGATACTGGAGTTGAAACTTACAAGAGATCTAAGGTTCATCATTACACTTTCCCTATAGCCAGAACTATACATCAGAACTGTAAAAGAAATAAACTGTCTGCTGGTAAATATCAAAGTTGAATTGGAAATGCTTAGCGAGCTATTCACAACACAGAATGAAGATGGATTATGCCTCTCAAGTGTGGTAACTACACCTAAAGAAGCATAAAGATATGATTGAGAATCCATTCATATCACTGATGACCACTTCCTCTGGGAACTCCCTCAAGGAGGTGGCCATGGTAAAAGATTCTCCGTAATTGTTGAACTCCAGTGTCACTTCTTAGCCTTTAGTGCCTCACCCTTAACAGGCCACTAGCAGAGAGCAACGCTAATGCAGAGTTTTCTGAGGCTCTTCCTAAATGTTCCTACCAACTTCTTTCACCTAATGTGTCTACCTAATATTCCTGCCTAATATTACAACCTACTACTTCTACCTAATGCTCCCAGCTAATGTCCTACCTACTACTTCTACCTAATGTTTCTTCCTACAGCAGACTTACTTATTCCCATAATGTGGGGTTTCTAAGAAAGAGTGGATGTTACAGTAATACCAAGTATGTTCATCACGTCAAGAGGTGGAATTACAGAAACCGTCAAAGGAGAGATGAGAGCTGTGAGTTTTCGAAAAAAAATAAGATGGGTAGAAACTGGGTCTTGGAGGCATTAAACTTAACAGATTTCACCTACCCCACTGAGATATCCTGTCTGAGTTTATTGAAGAAGCCATGTCAAGAAGAGATGCAGATCGAGTGAGAGAAGAAGGAGCAGAACTTAAGGATGTGGATGAATGTAGTATTGAGTCGTCATCAGCAAATGAGTGCATTTGATTATTTGTAGAGGAGACAAAATCGTTGTAAAAAAGTAGAAAAAGTGTAGGGGACAGGACTGAACCTTGAGGAGCATTGCAGTTGATGGAGAAAAGATGGGAGGCTGATCCATCAGCAAACTGGGTCTTGGAGGCATTAAACTTAACTAGATTTCATCTACCCCACTGAGATATCCTGTCTGAGTTTATTGAAGAAGCCATGTCAAGAAGGGATGCAGAGCGAGTGAGAGAAGAAGGAGCAGAATTGAAGGATGTGGATGAATGCAGTGTTGAGTCATCATCAGCATATGAGTGCATTTGATTATTTGTGGAGGAGAGAAAATCGTTGAAAAAAAGTAGAAAAAGTGTAGGGGACAGGACTGAACCTTGAGGGACATTGCTGTTGATGGAGAAAAGATGGGAGGCTGATCCATCAGCAACCAAAGAAATAGATCAGCTAGAAAGAAAGCTAGATATGAAGAAGCAAAGTGAGGGAGGGAAGCCAAAAGAGAGGGAGCTTAGGGATGAGACTCTGATGCAACACCTTGAAAAAAGCTTTGGATATGTCCAGGGCAACTACACATGACTTCCCAAAATATTTCAGGGATGATGACCAGATATTAGTAAGATAGGAAAATATCACCAATAGATCTCACTATACAGAAGCCATACTGGTGATGAGAGAGAAGACTGTGATTTTTGAGGTGTTTAAGGATATGGGAGTTGAGGAGGGATTCAAAGACTTTGGAAATGGTCGATGTCAAAAGCAACAGAACGACAGTTAGAGAGGTCAGAAAGTGCCACCTTTCTTAGGGATGGGATGTATCAATGCATGCTTCCCGGAGAAGGAAAAGGTTTGGTTTTTAAGCAGGAACAGAACAAATATGCAAGCACAGGTGCAAGTTCAGAGGCACACTTTTTCAGTACACACGGATGGATGCTATCAGGACCATAAGCCTTGCTTGTGTCCCGAGAAAGAAGTGCTTCTTGGACAGTCTGAAAAGAGATTATGGGGAAGGGCACAGAATTAGTAAGAGGAGCATCCGGGGGTGAAGGAATGTTAAAGATAACCAAGGTGAAGTTAGAGGAGAAATGGGAACTGAAGAGAGTTGCTTTGTCTATGGCAGAGACAATTATAGTATTGTCAGAATGGAAAAGTGAAGGAAAGGTAGAGTGACAGAAGCTGTTAAAGATGCCCTTAGCTAAAGACCTGAGAGACCTATCAGTGGATGAAAAGGAGAGGTTATTGCACTTGCTTAGAAAAAAGGAACACTTTGCCTTAAGGATAATGTGCTTGCAGTGAATAGCAGTAGTGATAAAAGCTGAATGGAACAGAGGAAGGAGAATTTTTTGACACCCTATATGGCAGATCCCTTGCCTGAATGGCCTCAGAACAGGAACAGATGAACCACGGACTGGATGAAGAGGGGATAAATGTTTGACCTCAGAACAGGAACAGATGAACTGAGGGCTGGATGAAAAGGGGATAAATGTTTCCTTTCCCACAAGAATAACCTCTGCTATGCATTTGGTGGAGAAAGAAGCATCACTATATAAGAGAGAGCAATTTACCTGAGGAAAGTCAGAAATGAATGTTATGTAAGTTATTCCAGTCAGCTTTGTTGATGTGCCAGTATCGACACTTAGAAGGGGCTGCTGAAGGGGGAAGTGCCATTAGAACAGATACATTTATAAGCATGTGATCAGATGAACCAATTGGGGGCAAGATTATGTACCTACAGCAGGATGGACTAGAGGTGAAAAAAAAAACAAATCCAGAATTTTAGCAGAGTGGTCACAGCAGTCAGGAATGTGGATAGGGAGGGAGACAATTTGTTCCAAATCAATGAGAATGGAGATATCTTTTTTTTTTTTTTTTATTTATTTTTTTTTAAGGCTCCAGTCACGGACAAAAGTCCACATCAAGGCTGGGCCCTAATTGAAATAAGAGAGTTGAGAAATTGGGAAAAACAGACGGGGAAAGTATTTACAAATTTTTGAGAAAGTGAAAAACATGTCTCTTGAAATGAGCCAGGTCATAGTTATTGGGAAAGACATGAAAAGGTAGAAAGTTCCAGAGCTTCGAAGTGTAGGGAAAGAAGCAGTTATTAAAACAGCACACCCTTGAGTTGCCGATGGCCACACAATAATCATGTGATGCATGTGAGGGCTTCAATCCCTCCAGCATGCGTATGGGAGGAATTCAGTCTTTCCCCATTGTGAACGGTGAAATCTCTGAGGTAGAGGATTTTGGATTGGGGGTGAGATGTCATAGTCTCAGGGCAGGAGTTTCGACAGTCAAAGAAAGATATCAAATTTGTAGAATTAGGAGAGCTACAGGCAAAACAAAGGAAATGTGTGGTAGTTGGGGGATAGACTTTCAGCCGCATAACATTAAAGTTTATGTTTGTGGAAGGGATTATTGTAAAACAGGTAAGGGCAGTACCACTGAGGTGGGCTGGGGTTACAAGTGGCATGTTGCAGGACTCATACCTGTACCAACTGCTATTCTTGGTGTATTTAAATGACTTGCCTGGTGGACTGGAATCATACCTAAACAAGTTTGAAGATGATGCCTTCTTGGTGTATTTAAATGACTTGCCTGATGGACTGGAATCATACCTAAACAAGTTTGAAGATGATGCCAAGTTTTATCATACTTATTCACTATCTCCTACACAAGCGAGACAGCACCAAGAACAGACAAAGAAGGGCCTCATTCCGTCACATCCATTTTTTAGTTGTCATGTATAATGTACCAAAAACACAGACCCCTATCCACAACCAGTCCCCACAGACCTTTCCATGGTTTACCCATTTACCCAGCTGCATCACATGCCATGGTTCAGTCCCCAGGCAGCACATCATCCCCTGTATACCACATTGCTCCAATTCACTCTACCCTCTGCATGTCTTTCACCCATCTGCACACTCAGGCCCTGATTACTCACAATTTTTTTTCACTCTATCCTTTCATCTCCAATTTGGTCTCCCCTTTCTATATCCTCTTAGTCAAACTCTCCCCATTCATTCTCTCTATATGTAAAAACCATTTCAGCACACCATCTTCAGCTCCCTCAAACACATCCTTTCTATTACCACATCTCTCTCTTACCCTTTCTACTACTTACTTAATCAAACAATCTCACCACTTATTGTCCTCAAACATTTTATTTCCAATACATCCACCCTCCTCCCTACATTCTCATCTAAAGCTCAGGCCTTGCATCCATACAGAATCAATGGGACTATCATACACTTTCAAACATATCTATTTTTGCTTTCCCAAATGACGATTTCTCTCTCCACACATTCCTCAATGCTCCAAGCTCCAAGAACTTTGCTTGAACGGGAATTTTCCTGTACAAACACTGAAAATTTGTTTCCATGATTCCCTTTCACAATGACAATCCAGTTTTTACCAATCTATCTTAATACTTGAAATCTACCATTATCAGTAATCTATTTTCATACACCATCACTGTTATCAATGTACATTTGTTTTGGATCATTAAAATTTTATGAAACGATTATATCAACATTATTATATCCACTTCTTTCCCACAATAACCCTTCCATAATGTATTTTCTGTACAGGTAACCAACTAATATATCCAGAAACTGAAGGTTTTATTTTATTAGAGGGCCAATCCTCTTCCTCTTTTGTCTTCTCTTTCCATCCTCACTGTCAAGGGTAGAAAAGGTGAGATCTCTCTTTAGTTATCTTTGTTTTCACAACTCTAACAATATCCTTTATGCAATCCTTACATCCAACTATACCACATAATACTAATCCATCAGCATTTGTATACATGACTTTCAACCTGACTTCAAAATCATCCAACTTTCCTGACTTCTCTGCTGTGCTGGGAGGGATATTTCACCCTACTGCCTTATTTGGGGTCTCCTGTTCTCTCTATCTCTCTCCTTGCTTGGTGAGATGAATTCTACTTTAGTTTTTAGTTTCTTTGCCTGTCTTAGTACCTCCTAGCTAGATGACTCCAAAGCAGAAATAACCATAATTGGTCATTCCCTCATGTCTTGATTATAACCATTAATCATTCATTCTTTCATCACAATTTTCCTTTTGGAATGTCTACAGCCTCCAGTTATCTTTAAATGAGCATTTCTTTTTTCTTTTGCCTTACCTTTCCATCTAGTGTATGATCTTCATCATGTTCAAAAATAATCAAAGATCTATGGCTAAGAACATTAATCTTAATTGTCTATTTAAATTGTTTAAACAGCTCACTGTCTTTGTTTAAACAGCTCACTGTCTTATAGTTGTGATCAGGTGAACCCTCAATCTTCTCTCTACCATGACACACAAATCTAAGGATTCTAACTTTTTTCTGTAACACAGCTTTCTTACTTCCAATAACATCTTTGCTATCTTCATTATAACCTTATCTATTTGCTATGAGTTTCTTTAGGTCCAAGGGACAAACTTGAAGAAGCATATTCTATTTTTAGCCTTATGCAGGATATGAACATCTTTCTAAATATTTCCTCCTCCATAAACTTGAAAGCTTTACTAATATGGGACTCTGGAAACAGGTTAGGAATGATGTCAACTCCTAAATCTTTATCATATAAAGAATCCTGAAACATTTTCTGTTCATATAATTAGTCATATTGAGGCCTTCTTTCACTCCATCCCATCCCCAATACTTTACATTTGCTTAGGTTGAATTTCACAAAGCATGAATGAGACCAACTCTGAAGGCCGTTTAGGTCCCCTTGTATATTAAGACTATCCTTGCCTTTCATTTCCATCATGATCTTTGCATCATCTGCAAGCATATTCTGGTAGATTCCATAAATTTTGGAAAGTCATTCACATAAACTAACAAAGGAAGCAGTCCCAAAACAGAGCCCTATGGCATACCACTGGTGACCTCTATCTGTTAGGAGAAGAACCTTTGTTCCCTTCCACTTGACTTCCATCCATTAGGAAAAGAGTCCTGTGAGGTGTCCTTTTTCCCTTCCACTAAGATAATATTCTGTTCATTGGAGAAGTTTCCTACTAAATTCCTGCCTGGTGATCCAGCTTCTTTATCAACTCCCAAGTGGTACAGTATTGAATGCTTTTTGAAAGTCTAATTGCAAATAATCCACCCAGCCTTCCTTTTCATCCAAGACAGAGCTCACTCTCTTGTAGAAATCTAAGAGGTTTGTTACACATGACTACCTTTCCTGAAAACCATGTTGCCTCTCACTTATGCAATTTTTCCTCTGTGGAAAGTCATCTATGTGCTTTCTGCTCATCCTTTCAAATACCATACAGACTACACTTGTCAGAGACTGTTATGGTCCATCCTTCAGCGTCTCTTTCCGGTCACTTTCTTGTAGATGATTATGACTATTGCCCTTTCCCACTCCCTTGTCATAATGCCTTTCTCTAGTGACATCTTGAACAATTACCATAGAGTTCTGTCTAGTGAATCTGCATGCATCTCCCATCCTACCCATATATCTGACCGCTATGACCATCCTCTTAATATTCTGGATTTGTTTTTCATTTCTAGTCCATCTTGCTGTAATCACACAATCTCGCTCCCACTTGGTTCATCTGATCATCCTCTCATAAACGTTATCTATTCTAATGGCACCTCCCCCTCCAGCAGCCCTTTCTAAGCATAAATACTGGCATCTGAACAAAGCTGACTGG